>VDFB02058242.1:63248598-63382244 GCA_007258455.2 Sequoia sempervirens
TAAAAAATCAAAATCCAAAAAAATCATAAAACCTTCAAAAGCCAAAAAAATCATAAAACATCAAAATCCAAAAAACATCAGAAAATATCAAAAACCTCCAAAAATAGAGTCTGAGTTGGAGTCTGAGTTGGTCTATGTTAGAGTGGTCGAACTACGTTGTCTCTATGCATTTGCTATGTAGGAAAGGCCCATAATCAATGGGCCCCTAAGACATTAGGTTAGTCCTTATGGGTTTTCTCAAATAAAATCATTACTCAGTCTTTTGTCAAATAAAAAAAAGTCAAGTCATGTCAAACTACAAGGTCTCTGCATGTATAACATAGGTAAGGCCATGAATTGATGAGCCCCTGAGGCTCTAGGTCAGTACTTTATGGTTTTTTGAGTTTGGTTCTGCTCTTTGTCTGCAAGTAATCACTATTCAAACCAAATCACGAATCAACAGACAAACATATGTGACAAATATTTAATCTTCAATCAATCTTCAATCAATCAATTACCTTATCATCGGTCATTACCAGGTCATTAGTCTTATATTAGAATGGGGCACTATGCCTTCTATCTCAGGTCTTATCGCTTGTCTTATATCAGGATGCATCCTTCCTGAGATTAGACATTATCTTTCACCTTCAGTAGGATATGTCTTTCTTGCAGCTAGGTGTTTATCCAAATGGTCAATTGGTCAACCTTATCAGATGTGTCCATTTCCTTAAATAGGATATGTCTTTCCTGAAACCAAGCATCATCACATCGATCAACCACATCAATCAAACTTTATCAAAACAATCCATGTTCGTCACTTGGTCAATCAATCTTGTCATCTTGGTTAATTAACCTTGCCTTATTTAGGATGTGTCTTTCTTGAAACTAGGCATAATCAATCAAATTAGTTAATCACCCCTTTTCAACCTACCCACCAACTTTGGCCAAAAAATCAATCGGTCATCTCGGTCATCGTGAAACTAAACCTAATCAAATATAACAATCAATCTTGTCAATCCTATCAACAAACATTATCTCTTTGGAAAACACTTTGTTGGTCTGAGTTTGTCGTATCATTTTGATTGGTTTTTGGTCATGTTACTATGCACCTTGAGGATGTCCCATGAAGGATTTAGGGGAGCGATGATGGATCATGATCTCTTTTCTTTACTTCTTGTCTACGGATTTTTCTTGACAAAAAAATTGGGGCAATCGGGTCCTTAGTATGAGTCATGGCATTCCTTGTCTTTTTGACTATTTTTCTTTTGCAAGTGGTAACATTACACACCTTGGTCTATGTTGTAAGAAAAACAAAGGTGCAAAAACACTTTCCAAATGACAATTCCAAGAAGAGAATTCAGATTTAAGGTTCAAATTTCAAATTACAATTCATTAAAGATGCACATTACCAAGAAATAGATAGACAATTCCACACAACACAGAATAGACACCAATATTTAACGTGGGAAAACCCTTTCGGGAAAAAACCCACCACACCAAGGAAAAACACTTTGTATTATAGTGAACAAAAGTTCCACATACAAAGTTACAATTTCGCCCTCTCATATTTTAATTCAATCACTCAATATAGGTAGCATTACAATTCTTGATCAATCTCGTTCCCTCTCAACAGACTCAACTCAACTCTCTTGATCATTGTTACAATGTATTACACATGCAAAAATTTCCTTCTGATAGAATTCCTCAATCATCTGCATCACCAAACCCATGCTGGAAAGATACCAATTCGGTTCCCATCAGTTATAGTAGACAAACTGTCACTTAGCAATTTCCTTCTCGGGCTATTGCTGGAACAACATCTATCCTTCTGCCAATCTATTCGAGTCACATTGACAAGTGAAAAGCCCGCCAGATCAAATAGTCATCAGAGTATCGGTGAGACAACAGGCCCTATCTCACCGATCACATAGGTGAACCAACCAATTATCGATTTCCAATTGAGTAGTAGTTGGGTCCCACACTATTTTTTACACATTTGATATTCATTATTGTATCATGGAGACTCCAAAACATCTCCCATTGATAGAAGCAAGTCATGCCGACAATACTTGAAGTGGCCCCCACTATTTCCAGCTCGACACCATGTCACCGCTCTCCACTTGTCAGCTTGGGCTCCACCATGGATCATCGGTCCATCGTCAAAACAAGGTGAAGAGTTCCACTGAAGTCTCTTAGTCATACTGATGGAAGCAAGTCATATCGTTCTATCATTCAGACTCCCATTTGGATCTCATTGATATTAAGGTGTAACACTAACAAAAGAACTATCATGCTATCGGTGAGACATAACATGTGGTCTCATCAATAGAGCCAACATCCGCCGATAGAACACAATGGTGAAGAAGCATCAGACCATTGATGGAACAGGGTATAAGATCCCACCGATGGAGCTCTGTCAAGCTAATGAAGAAAGTAAATACAAACCCGTGAAGGGATATTTATCCAGTAAGTTTGAGGCACCATTTCCAACATGCTCCAACTTGATGAAGAACTCACTAGCTTATCCAAAAAAAAAGATTACTAAATGTCATAGGCCCCAAGGCCCATCAAACTGGCACACCACCTAAACTTGTATGTGCTTACTAGTTTCGTTAATGCATTTGAATTTTTTTCTAGAGTATCCACCTTCTCAAGACTGACCTTTCCATCCTCCACCATATCCTGTACAAAATGATACTGCACATCAATATGTTTCATCCTGGCATGGAAAGTTGGATTTTTTTCCAAACAAATGGCACTCTAACTGTCACAACAAATGGTAATTTTCCCTACATTAAATCCAATATCAGAACAAAAAAATCTAAGCCAAATAGCTTCTTTATAGGCATGTGTTTATGCCATATATTTTTCCTCCATAGTAGATAAAGCGACTACAACCTACCATTTTCTCATCCAACTAATTACACCACCATTCAACATGAAGATGTATCCATTGGTGGATCTTCTGTTGTCCCCTGTCCAATCAAAATCCACATAACCTTGAATGTTGATGGATCATTGTGACCCAACTAAGTTACTGTGATAGCACAAAGCATATTGAGAGGTACCTTTTAGATATCTAAAAACTCTTTTCACAACATCCCAATGAAGTCTTCCTGGATTTTCCATAAATCGGCTAAGTACTCCCACTGCTTGGGCAATGCTTGGTCTTGTATAGACCATTGCATACATTAAGCTACACACTACACTTGCATAAGGAAATTTGTTCATGTCCTCCATCTCAGTAGGATATTTTAGACAATCCTCAACAGATAGCTCCATTCCCTGCAACACTGGAACAACTAGTTACTTGCAATTAGTCATACAAAATCTCTCCAGGACAGTATTTATATACTTACTCTGGCTAAGCCAAAGATTTCTACTAGCTCCATCCCATTTTATTTCCATCCCCAGAATATACCTTGATGTACCAAGATCTTTCATTTCAAACTTTGCAGAGAATTGAGATTTTAGATCATAAATCATAGTCTTAATATTTCCTATGAACAACATGTCATCAACATATAGGGAAATAATAAGCACTTGATCATTTTTTAGTTTTGAAGTACACACAATGATCAGATTTTGATCTTAAAAATCCTAATGACAAAATAAAAGTGTCAAACTTCTGGTACCACATTCTAGGTGATTGTTTTAAACCATACAGAGATTTCTTTAACTTGCAAACTATATTTTCTTTACCTTTTTCCACAAAGTGCTCATGTTGGGACATATAAATTCCTTCTTCAAGATCTCCATAAAGAAATGTTTTTTATTAGAGGGAAAACAGGTTTTGAATGGACTTGAAACCATTAACAATAGGTTTTGAATGGAGCCAAAACCATTAGGTTTTGAAGGGACCCAAATCCCAAACTAAGATGATCAAGATTCCCAAAGAATAGAGTCAAAAACACCTAGAAGCGAAACAGAGACTCAGCCGGCCAGCAACCAACAAGCTGCCCAATAAAGTACCAGGATTTTACATGAGTCTTGAACCCATGAAGAAATGTTGTCTTCAAATCCATTTGTTCAATCTCTAAGGCATACGTTGCTACAAGTGACAAAATAAATTTGATACATGTTAGCTTAGCTACAAGAGAGAACATTTCCCCATAATCAATTCCCTCTACCTAGGCATAACCTTTAGCAATCGACCTATCTTTATATTTTTCAACACTGCCATCCAGACTAATTTTCTTCTTAAATACCCATTTACAACCAATAGGTTTTCTACCTTCGGGCAAGGGAACCAAATCCCAAGTTGCATTCTTCTCTAATGATGCCATTTCCTCTTTCATGGCTTCCAACCAAGAATTTGAATCAGACATTTTTATAGCCTCTTTCACAGTCCTAGGCTCATCAATGCTGGTAATCAAAGCATAGGCACAATTTACATCCAACATGGAAAAATCATACCTTTTAGGTTGTCACCTTCCACATGTAGACCTCATCAAAGGCTGAGGCTAAGGTTGTGGTTCTTCTTCATCAAAACTCTCAGAGCTACTAGAACTCTCCTCAATTTTAGGTACATTTCATAGTTCCTCTTTATCTAGAGTTTGAGGAATTTCAACTACCTTTTCTTTGTTTTCTTCTTTCACCTCTGACTGCAGATCCACTGAAGAAGATTTCAGCTCATGAAAGATTACACTTTTTCTATATACAACCTTTTTAGTCATATGATTCCAAAGCTTGTATCCTTTCACACTAATGTCATAGCCAATGAAGATACATTTTACAACTTTATTTCTAATTTAGATATTTTTTCATTCGGAACATGAACATATGCTTAGCATCCAAAGACTCTTAAATGTCTTAAAGAGGGTTTCTTACCCGACCAAGCTTCCATAGGCGTTTTGTCAACAAGTGTTGAAGAGAAAGATCAATTTGTTAAATAACATGATGTAGCCATAGCCTCAACCTAGAACTTTTGCTCCAGACCAACATTTCTCAACATGCTTCTCTCCTTTTCCATCATCGTCTTGTTCAACCTTTTAGCAACTTCATTTTTTTGCGGAGTGTAAGGTTTCATATTATTCCTTTTTATTCCATGGTATTTATAGTACCTTGCAAAATCTATAGAAAAAAACTCACCACTATTATCTATCCTCATGCATTTAATTTCTCTACAAGTCTGATTTTCTACCAAGTTTTTAAACTCTTTAAATCGACTGAACACTTTTGATTTACTTTTTAAAAAGTACACAAATTCCCTTCTTGAATAATCATCAATAAAAGAAACATAATATCTTGATTTTGATAATGAAGGAACATTTACTGGACCAAAAACATCATAGTGAATACAATCCAAAACACCAGAATATTTATGAGGACTAGAATAAAAGGAAACACGATGTTGTTTTCCATATATACAATGTTCGCAAAAATCAAACTCAAAGTTACAATCATCAAGCCCTTCAACCCAATTTTTTTTTTCCAAATATTTTAAGCCTTTCTCACCAATGTGGTCGACCCTTTGATGCCAGAGCATGGTCTTTTTTGTAGGAAGTTTCACCTCCAAAGAATTCACCCCCGGAGGAACTTCATTCTCCTTCTCTACTCGAGCAATATTGCTTGACTTCTTAGAGACACTGTTGTATTGAATTGCATGTGTGTCAGCTTGTACAGAGTACCGATTCGAGCACCCCTAGCCAACACCATCGAGCCTATTGTCATTTTGCAGCCACCATTCAAAAAATAAACTTGTATGCTAGCATCATTCAACTTGCTTATAGACAGTAAATTTTGAGCCAAACCTGGTATATGCATTATGCCATCAATCTGTTTAATCCTTTCATTAGGAAATTGAATTCTGACTCTTCTACAACCAACAATTTCTAGAGATGATTCACTTTCCATATACCTTTCCACCAACATACTTTTTGTATTTTTTAAACCAATCTCCATGAGATGTCATTTGAAAAGGTGCACCTAATTCAATCAGCTAGGCATCATCTAATGCCTGAGTCTCCAAGGCTACAATGAAGGCATCTGCATCGCTCTGAGAAGAATCATTATCCGAATAGTTATTTTTCTTCTTCTTCTTTTTCTCCTCTTTTCAATCCTTATGGACATGACCAGGGTGCCCACAATTCTAGTATTTCACCTTGGACTTCTTTCTAGGAGACTTTGATCTCCCTTCAAAATTTGACTTAGACTTCTTGTCCTTCTTCTTTCCTTTCTCCTTTGATCTACCTCGAACAACAAGATCCTCCTTTTCCATCTTAGAAGATTTCCTTCACATCTCTTTTGAAAACAATGAAGTAACCACATATTTTATTTTGAAAGTGGTTTTCATGCTTCCAATCGCCATCACTAAATGATCCCAAGAGTTGGGAAAAGAACACAACAAGAGCATACAGTGATAAACGTCATCTATCTTCACGCCTACAAATGTCAACTAAGCAATGAGAATATTGAACGTATTTAGATGATCAACCATAGACACCCCTTCCTGCATCTTCAAAGATTACAACTTCTTCCTTAAGAATAAATTATTCACCAAGGACTTGCCCTGATAAATGTCTCCAAGCTTCTTCCACAAAGAAGATGCAAAATTCTCTTCATGAACATTCAGGAGAATAGAGTCTACTAAATAGAGTCTTATCAACCCTTTTTCTTTTTTGTCTATGAGGTCCCAATCTTCTTGCTTCATTCCTATAGGTTTCATTCTAGACACAACAATCCAAAGATCTCTATCCACTAACAAGTCTTCCATTTTGATTTTCCACAACTCAAAATTGCCACCATTGAATTTCTTGATTTCAATTTTCTCTGATGTGCTTGCCATCTTAATCTGCAAATGAAATTACCAGACTCCTCTACAAGACTCCCACTTTAGAATTGGTGCAAAAAACCTGCGTAACCCATTAGGATAACACAACTAGCCAGGGTTTGATACCACTTGTAAGGAAAGCAAAGGTGCGAAAACACTTTCCAAATGACAATTCTAAGATGAGAATGCAAATTTAACGTTCAAATTTCAAATTACAGTTCATTAAAGATGCGCATTACCAGGAAACAGATAGACAATTCCACACAACACAAAATAAACACTAGTATTTAACATGGGAAAACCCTTTCGAGAAAAAACCCACCACACCAAGGAAAAAAAATTGTATTACAGTGAACAAAAGTTCCACATACAGAGTTACAATTTCTCCCTCTCAGATGTCAATTCAATCACTCAATATAGGTAGCATTACAATTCTTAATCAATCTTGTTCCCTCTCAACAAACTTAACTCAACTCTCTTGATCACTGTTACAATGTATTACACATACAACAATTTACTTCTAAGAGAATTCCTCAATCATTTACATCACCAGACCCATGCTGGAAAGATACCAATTCGGTTCCCATTAGTTACAGTAGACAAATTGTCACTTAGCAGTTTCCTTATCGGGCTATTGCTGGAAAAACATATATCCTTCCGCTGATCTGTTCGAGTCACACCGACTAGTGAAAAGCTCACCAAATGAAACAGTCATCAGAGTATCGGTGAGAAAAAAGACCTTGTCTCACCGATCACACATTGTCACACTAATAAAGGTGACACGGGTCAACCAACCAATTATTGATTTCCAACTGAGTAGTAGTCAGGTCCCACACTATTTTTTACACATTTGATATGCATCGTTGTATCTAGGAGACTCTGAAACATTTCCCACCGATAGAAGCAAGCCATACCGACAATACTCAAAGTGGTCCCCACTACCTCTAGCTCCACACCATGTGACTGCTCTCCACCTATCAACTTGGGCTCCATCATGGATCATTGGTCCATCGTCAAAAAAAGGTGAAGAGTTCCACTAAAGTCCCTTAGTCATATCGATGGAAGCAAGTTGTATTGTTCTATCATTTAGACTCCCATTCGGATCCCGCTGATAGTAAGGTGCTACACCGACGAAAGAACTATTGTACTATCAGTGAGATAAAACATGTGGTTTTTCCAATAGATCCAACACCCGCTGATAGAACACAACGCTAAAGAAGCATCAAACCATTGATGGAATAGGGTACAAGGTCCCATCGATGGAGATCTGTCAAGCCGATGAAGAAAGGAAATAAAAACCCATGAGGGGATATTCTGTAATTCCCTGTCTTGTAACCTAAAGAATGTTGCATTGTCTACGATAGTGTAATAATTTTTTTTTAAGTATAAACATTTAATTAACTAATTACAAACATTCCCTAAATAACGCGATGAGACATTACTTGAAAATCCCATAGACGACAATAGTATTTAACATAGCATGTATTTAATTCACATAAACTTAAAAGCATACATTGAATAACATTTAAAATTACATCAATGAAGTATAATGTACATAAAGGATTATTTCTTACATTGCATTTGAAATAACATTACAATACTCATTTTCTAAATATGGTAGATCAAATAGAATTACAATTACATATTACACATGTTCACCTCATTAACAATTGAGGAGTGATACAAATATAAAGTTACCACTGATACAATTAAGGAAGTACATTTCCGCTTACGAGTTCTCCATCCAAGAAGCACTTGTTGCCACGAACAAGAACTGGGGACCCAACGGAGTAAGGTGCATGTTCCACCCAACCATGTGGCACCTGTAGGTCCACCCCCCATGCTAGGAGATAGTAAAAAGGTTCCCTAGACATAACCTACAAACCCTAGACACAAGTAAAAACCATAGACAAAACTATACAAGTACAAGCTTAACTTATGGTTACATTGCTTCCAGAATTAGGATAATCAAACATGCTAAGTTCACAACGTTACTATTATTTTAGGTGGAGTGTCATCACAATGTTACATAGGTTACCATGGTGTTTCTTCCTAGGTTCCCGCCCCAACTTGGGTTACCCTAGTAACCTCTTACGAAACCTGGCCCCACATGCAAAGTGTTGCGGAATCGAATATCTTTTAAAATAACAAGACATCGATTTTCCATTCCAGGCCTTCTCGACTTATTCTCAAGACTAAAATAGCCCTTGAAACCATAAGTGAGGCTTATTAATCTAGTTAAAGATTTTAAACTATCTAATGTGTTGATTTAGTTTTCACTGACTTACTAACTCTACATGAGTTACCCAGGCACCACTTTGTGTGCCCGCCCTCACATAGAGCCACTCCCCTAAGAATAACACAAGGAATCTAAGTTCACTAACTAAGGTAGGCAAAGTGCACATAAATTAACATATAATACCAAACATAACACAATGGACATCACATCCTGTTCATAGAACTAGGAGTCTAAAAAAAATCATACATAAACCGAGTGCACTGCCCTAGTTAACTCAAAGATTGTATTTAAATCAAATAACAACTCCCACATTAAACAAACTTATCTGGAAGACTTGTAATCTAATGTATTCCCAAATTGCCCAATAAAAGAGAAAAATACAATTTAAAGCAATTCAGAGACAATAAACATCCATTATTAGGATTCACTAAATCCAGTCAATCAATTACTTTGAAGAATGAAATTAATCAAATGAAACATAATTCATTTTTCAATTAAAATGAAATTCAAAACTAACAGTTGATTCCAGTTTCACATACATGCATTATTTTTTAATCTCTTTTCTTAATGCATATCATTATAAAAATATCTATTGTTAGTTTTCTTTACTAATCATCCATAACTAATACATTTAAATAAATACAAAATCTATCTTTTAATTTGAAAATTTATTTAAATATATAAATATATCTCTCAATTAAAATAAATTCATTAACACTAACATTTAAAACAATTTATAAACCTTATAAATTTATGTATATATATATTTATATAATATATATGTATTATATATATAAAGTATATATGAAAATTAATATATATAAAATATATTAAAATTAATATATATATTATAAATTAATTATATATAAATTAAAATAAATTTTGATTAATTTTTTTATTTTAAAATAAATAAATAAAACCCAGTAGGGGTAGCCAGCTGCTCACACAGTCGAACCCCTATGTAGGGCACGGCTATGCAGGCAACATCGGCGCTGCCCTCACAACCGACTCCCTATGGGGTCGGCCGTGGGGGTAGCCTCCCCCTGTGCCTTCCACATTTTATTATATATATATATATTTTTTAAAATAACTTTCATGCCCTAAATTGCCCGAGTGGCTATTTCTTCACTTTATTTAATATTCTCTGCTAAAAAGTTTCGCCTGTACGACGATTTCAAAATATTCTTGAAATGAATATAAAATTTTCACAATTCAATTTATATATGTATATATATATATATTATATATATATACATTCACAATTAAATGATAGATAAAATACTAAAATTAGGCAATTACTTTCAACAGGGTTTTTCATCAGGAAAATGAGAAATTTAGCAGTATACACAATTTTTTTCCCTCAACAAATTCTAATTCAATTACAGAGGGTTTTTATTTTATTTTCCAAAATAGAAATTTTCCTTCACAATCCAACTACTCAAAATATTTTCTATAGGAAACTTTTAACAGAGATATTAACAGAGGTTTCCATTTCCTCAACTTTATCTACAGAGTTTTCTTCTGAAACTTTTCAATTGCTTAATAAAAATCTACAGGGTTGCTCTCTAATTTCACTATAAAATCTTGTTTTTGAAATATAACACAGAGAGGTAACAACTTTCTACAGAATCATTTTTCACAAAAATCACCGAGAAGAATACAGAAGTCACAACACAAATATTTCCTCAGGCAATCTTGAAAATTCACAATTTAACAAAATATTGCACAAAACTAATTCTTACACAGGCAATCTTTTCAAAAGAAAACAAATTAAATAAATAGAGGAATACCTGTATTCCTGTAGCTTGAAGAAATTTGACTGTGGAGGAGAAGCTTTGTTTTCCTGCTGCGTGCAATCTTTCAAAACCCTTCCAGAACACCAATTTCCAGAAGAATGCAAATACTAAACCAAAAGCAATCCCCAAACTTCTTCCAGAACTTTTAAAATTAAACCCAAAAGAATTCACCAAAAATATTTCCAACAGTTCTTTGTTCTTTCTTCCATGAAGTCTTTTTTTTTTGTTTTCCCCAAATCACATAATATCTTCCCGAGAGAATCCCCAACCATAAATTGCAATAAATTTAACTAACACACATGGCAAGAAGAAAATATCTTCAACAAACTCACGGGTAAATCTTTCTTTCCTCACTTATCAAGAATTCAATTCATTTTAAATAATTAAAAATTCAAAAATCTAATTTCCTTTTTAATTTATTTCATATTTAAAATTTCATTCCCCACAAAGCAATTAATTTATATTTAATTTATTCTCATAAATAAAGTAACTTTAATTTAATTAATTTATTTATTTAATTAAATAATTTTAATCTCAATGATTAAAATACTTAACCAAATAAACTAATTTAATTAATTAAATAGAATATAAAACTTTTATCTTTTTTTTAATAAAAGAGGGTAAAAATTTTATTGAATCAGAACAACATTACAAAGGCAGAAGAAAGAAGCCACAAGGGGCCCAACAAAACAAGAATTAATTCACACCCAAGAAGCGCCTCATATCCTCAGCAATCCACTCCTCAAGAATAGGGGCCATGTCATTATGAAGATTGCCCCAACCATCCACATACCAAGAATCAGTCCTCTTTGTCACCCATCTAGCCAGTCCATCAGCAACCCTATTCCATTCTCATGGAATATGGCGGAAAACAATGGACTCGAGAGAAGAGCACATAGAAATAATCTGCTTGACAACCACAACAAGCTGCCAATTCATATTCTCCAAATGTCACTTATGCAACATATCAATAACCACCTAAGAATCAGACTCACAAACGATTCGCCGCCACCCAAGGCCAACCACACGCTCAATCGCCATAAGGATAGCACTAGCCTCCATAAGATTATTGGTATGCAAACCACGATACATAGAAAAGAAAAACACCACCACTCCCAAGCTGTCTCTACCAATACCGCCAACTCTAGCATGCCTAGGATTACCCCTAGATGACCCATCTGTATTTATTTTTAGCTCCCCTAGAGTAGGCAGACACCAAAAGCCATCACGAGCCACCCTCTCATGCCCATGCCTACGATGCACATTGCCCAAATTTCTCCTATCCCTAGCAACAAGACCCAGGGAATTAACAACACCCAAGTCCCCAGGATCAACTAGCATAGAAAAATCACACTTTGCAGACAAAGTATCCTACAGAGCCTCAAGAATCCACCTCCAAAGTTGCTCCAAGATCAATTTTTTATCCAAGAAAATTCATCTATTGCGCTCCAACCAAACATGCCAAACAATCAAACTAGGGCCAATGCTCCAAGCAATTTTAAGAAAAGAGGTTTTGGCAAGAGATGATCCCTGTCTCCTCCAAAAATCATCCATGGCAGAGACATGGCAACACGGTAAGCTCTAGAGATTCCACCAGTGATGCCAAATATCCTTAGCAAAGGAACACTAAAAAAAGAGATGTGAGAAGCATTATTCATGCTGACCACACAAAACACACATGGAAGGGCCCTGGAACCCCCATTTCCAAAGATTGTCCCAAGTAAGACACTTACCTTGGACAACGAGCCAAGAGAAAAAAATTACACTTAGGCCAAGCAAATTTATTCCAAACATGCTTCCACCAAGGAACCTTAGAGCTCCCAAAGACCTGTTTATCCAAAACCTGATAACCAGAGGCAACCAAAAATTTACCTCGCAAATCTAGACCCAAAGCAAGCACATCTCTCCCAAGAAGAGAGTTGCAAGCGCGATCTGAAAGAATCTTAGCAAGCACTTGACGATCCTCCAAAACCCCCCCAGGAGGCCAATCCTGAGGGTCCTTCCACCTAGACATAGTAATCTGACTCAAAAAATGTTGAGATTTGAAGTCAGCCACAAGTCCAGAAGGTGGGGATGAGAAGACAAAATAGGGGGATGTCCATCCCAAGAGTCATGCCAGAAGAGAGCTTCTCTACCCCCATTACAAATCCAAAAAAGGCCCTGTTTCACAAGCTTGGAACCCCATTTGAGGGTACTCCAGATCATAGAACCTTTCCCCTCCAGACTGAATCTTACAACCTCCATGCTTTCCACTGCACCCAAATATTTGAGGGTAAGAATTTTAGCCCACCACATATGTTGTTGTGAACACCAATGCCAATATAGCTTAGCAGCCAAGGTCTGCCCATTCAAATCAGTCCGTCGTAGACCAAGACCCCCCTCCTACTTCGACCTACAGACAACATCCCATTTCACCAAGCTCCACTTTCTATGAAGAAGGTTGCCAGACCATAGGAATTGATGAGATAGTCTCTCGAAATCTTGAATAAAACTTGATGGAGCAAAAAGAACAAAGCACCTATAAAGAGGGAGAGCTTGGATCACAGACTTTAGAAGAGTCACTCTTCCAGGTGAAGAGAGCCACCTACAAGTCCAATGGCTGACCAATCTTTGAAACTTGTCAAGAGTCTCTTACCAAAACCTTTTAGGGAGAGAACGAATGGCAAGAGGGATTCCAAGATAGAGAAAAGGAAGTGAACCGATTTGGAAACAAAGAATACCTACTAATCTCCTTTGGATAACCTTAGGAGTATGGAAGAAGTAAATGAAAGACTTCCCCTCATTAATGCGCTGCCCAGAGACCGCCAAGTAGCTGTCCAAAACGCTGTGCTAGTTCAAAGCCTCCTCAACCTTTGCCCTACCCATCAAGGCAGTATCATCAACAAACTGAAGATGAGACTAAGGGGAAAGATCATTTCCCCAATTCCAACCTTGAATCAAGCTACTATCTACCTGAGCACAAATAAGCCTTCCCAATCCTTCTGCAAGTAGGATGAATAAGTAGGGCGACAAAGGATCTCCTTGTCTGAGGCCTCTAGAAGCACCAAACAACTTAGTGGGCTCACCATTGATAAGCATTGAGAAGGAGGAAGAAGTAACACAACTCCTGACCCATTCAATCTAATCACTAGCAAAGCCAAAAGCTCCAAGAATCTTAAATAGAAAGCTCCATTTAACACAATCATACGCTTTTGCCATGTCCAGCTTGATAAACATAGATTTTTCTTTTAAGGATTCCATAGAATGGATGGTCTCAACTGCAATCACAACACCATCCATGATCTGTCTGCCAGCAACAAAACCCCTTGCTCCTCAGAGATTAACTCACCAAGCCAAGGTTTCAACCTTTCAACAATCAACTTAGTAATAATATTATAAACAACATTACATAATGCAATAGGCCAAAAAAGATCCAAAGAATTAGCCCCCTCCTTCTTTGGAATGAGAGCTAAAAAAGTTGCATTAAGAGACTTCAACATTTGTTTATTCATGGAAGATTCCTTAACAACCTCTAAGAGGTCCAACTTAACCACCTCCCAAAACTCCTGAAAGAATTCAACAAGGAATCCATCAGGCCCCGAAGCTTTACCTTTCTTCATTTGGAACACAACGTTCTCAAGCTCCAACAAGGTAATAGGAGAAAGCAATGATTCATTCATTTCATTAGACACCAGCTGCAGGATACAATTTAGAATCCTTGTTTCAGCCTCCTTAGTAAATAATGAAGAGAAATATCGAATACATTTCGCAGAGATAGAAGCAGAAGAGGACAAAATTTCCCCATCAGACAACACAAGAGAAGAAATAACATTACCTTGCCTCCGGTCTTTAACTGAGTTGTGAAAAAAAGAAGTATTCCTATCACTAGCCTGAAGCCATTCAATACGGGACTTTTGTTTCCAAAAAAATTCTTCTCTTAACTCCCATTCCTCTACCTCTTTTGTTGGAGCAATCTCTAACAAACTTAACTCTTCTGTTAGGCCTTGATCATGAATCTTCCTGGTGATTAAGTCCAGGTTATCTTGAGCCTTCTTTTTTTCATGAAACAAATTACCAAAATGTTGCCTATTCCATCTTTTCAACTTTTATTTGATGTGTTGTAACCTCTTTGAGAATGAGTACATAGCAGTGCCATAAGCTGGCTTCCCAAGATCCCACCAGCTAGAAATCATATCATGAAGAGACTCCTCCCAGAGCCACATGAGTTGGAACTTGAAAGTCTGTCTAGCACATCGTTGAGGCACAACAACCACAAGCTTAATTGGCCAATGGTCAAAGCCTCGACAATCCAATATTTCAGAGCTAATCATCCACCTGGCCCCCATCCAAAAATTGGACACCAAAAATCTATCTAGTCTTTCAGAAATAGCAACATCTCCAATTCTCCTATTATTCCATGTGAAGACTCCATTAGTTGGCTTGACATCAACTAACCTCAAAAGAGCCATATTATCCTGCAAGAGCCTAGAGGAAGGCTCCAAATGAGCACTACCTCCTCTCTTCTCTTCTAAAGAAATGACATCATTAAAATCCCCAACTAGGATCCAAGGCAAGTAAGGATCCAAAGACCTCACATATCTAACATGATCCCATAGATTAGATTTACCTTGGAAATCAATCGAAACATATATATTAGAGAAAATAACTTTCTCTCATGACTCTAATTAAGAAGCAACACAAGAAATCAAACTCTTACAGGAGATCCACCAAATTGGACTAACCTTTCGGGGATCCCAGAAACAAACCACTCCACTAGAATTACCAAAAGCACCCACACATTGACATTGGCCATGACCCCAAATCTTAGGAGCCACACCTAACAGACTATCCACTGATAACTTAGTTTCCTGCAAGAAAATCACATCCGGAGAATGAATGCGGATCAAATCTCAAATAGCCTTTTGTTGAGGGATGCTATTCATACCCCTCACATTCCAAGAAAGAACTATCATCGTTGGGGTTGGGAAAAGTGAGCATCAATGGTCTTCACCAAACCAGCCTCCACCAATGTCTCTCCAGCAAGCTTCACCTTTTCTTGGTCCTTTTTGCAACCAACCTTAACTAATTTCTCAGGAATCCCTTTCTTAAAAGATTTTTGCTGCACACCCAGAATAGAGGAAGAAGGTTTAAACTTACCTAAATTAGGGCTATCCCAAGCCTCTGAGCAGACCTTACCAGCACTAGAGGGGCCACCTTAATCAACAACCCCCCCACCCCCTACACCAAGAGCTAGAGCAGGAGATAGACCAGACACCATCTAAGGATCCTAGTCACCATGATGATCCACTTCAGGGATCACCGAAGGTTGTACCTCAACCAACTCCTTAGAACCAGAGCCATCCACCATCTGCATGTCAACTATAAACCCTTCCTCCTGAACTAACTCATCCAACGCCTCAAATCTATTGAAAGTCTCCCCTTCTTATCTATCCTGAAAAGGCCTCTTTTGGCCCCATCCATGATTACGAGGTTTAACTGGAACAAAACCATATTTGTCCGCTACCATTCCCTACATAGGAACCTTACCCTTTTCCACCCTTAGATTAGATTGGGAACCCACATTATTTGCACCTCCCACACCAAAATCCTGAGGACACCTCTGCTATAGATGCCCATATTCATTAAAATAACCGACAACAAAAAGGCAACATTTCATAATCCAAAGGCTGAGTCCAAGAATTAGAGCCAATAGTCAAATCAATAGAATCAGGCAGAGGATGACTCAGATCAATTTCTACGCAAACCCTCGCATAAGAAAAGATCCTCTTATCTAAAGTATGTTGAGAAGGACCAATAGGCTTACCCAACAATAAAGCAATCAATTGTAATATATCCGTTCTCCAACATTCAAGCGGTAGCCGAGGAAGGCGAACCCAAACTAAGACCCTAGAAGGCAACTCCTCCGCCGAATTAAAGCCAACATGCCATGGTTTTATGAAAAGACCTACTTGATTATAAAAATAAGCCCCCCCTTCAAATGCCCTATTTCGATCAGAAATGCACGAGAAATCTACCAGAAAGAAATTGTTTGTAGCCAACAGAACATCAAAGTCACCCTCTGGAGACCATGTCTTGTGGATCCAAGTGTCCAAGAAAGAAAGAGAAACCCTCATCCCCATAAACTTACAAATCAAAGCATGTTTACTGTAGTAATCTAGATCTTTAGCTATCGCCTCTGATTGAATCACCAACACAGGACGAACTTGTGCCCTTTACAGACATCCATTTATCTTATGCATTTTAAAGGTACTAGATTTTGTCAAACCCTCTCCAGAAAAAGCCCCACCACCAACCTCTGTCATAGAAATATCTCCCTTCACCTCACCAATAGATGCATTCCTTGCCATTCAAACCCCAGCCAACAGAGAAATCAAAAAGATAAAACTTAAGAGAAAAGGGTCAGTGACAATAGATAGCCCAATGCCCACACCAAACCCCAACAAATTGCACCAAAACCCACCCAAATTTGCACCCACGCATAGAAGAAAGAAGGAAAAAAGAGCCACCCCTGGCCCCTACCTGCACCACCCAGACTTCCCACCCACATAGCCACCAGGAACACAGAGCCACTAGGCTAGGGCACGGATTCCCTATCGCAACCACACCCAGCACCCGCGAGCGCCATCCGTCACCTACTTTAAAGTAATTCATAGAACTTTTATCTAAAATTAATTAAAATAAGCATTAAATTAAAAAGAACATTAATCTATCATTAAATTAACAAAATTTTCCTTTCATAATAAATAATCCAAACTAACACAGACAAAACATCCAGAAACACCAAACCTAAACTGACGACATATTGTGACTGGGTTTGAGACTAGACTAGGAAAAACCTTGTTACTAACTCCCAATCAACATTTCCGTTGAGTCTTGACACACTCAAACTTGAGAAACCAGGTGGAGTCAGTGTCATGTACCTGCAATCCTGCAATCAGACAAATAACATACATATATATACAATCCATGATTCAAACACACCGTGCGGATAAAATCATGGAAATCACAGGGCACTTGCAAGCGAGTGATGCAACTCTATTCTCCACACCAATACACATCACATCAAACTGACAAAATAAATAACAATTAATCTACCATAAACATACATATAATAGTAACGTCTGAAGTAAACATCTATGCTAATATAAAGCATGTCAGAAATAATTACCACCATAAAATGTATCATCATATCACAAAATAAATCCACTATTGCTCTAAAGTCAGTGATCAATACATCAAAAAAAAGGTACCAGGGTCTATCAAAGTGAAAACATGCTAAAAGAAAACATAAGCAAAATGGAGGGGTACTACATATTCATCCAATAAGTTTGAGGGACCATTTCCAACATATGTCATACCATGGTGTTTGTGATCCATTTTCCATCATTTTTACCGCCCAATGATGATAAACATACAAGTTGACATCTATAAAGCATCCCTTTTCATTTGACTAATTCCACGCTAATATCTTTCTTCTCTGTACTAACATTCATCTTCTTCACACTAACATCCTCCATTCGCGATCATCCTGATGGCTTGCAAGTTGAATTCTTCTTTTGTCAGTGCATCAATGAGGCTTTTCAAAATAATTTCTCAATTTTTTTGAAAATTTGAAAAAAATTCTAGGGGTGTATAGGTCTATCCCACCTTCATCGAGGCACATTGGGGCATGATCTAAACCTAATTTTCTTCTTCATTCTTTGACACAATGCTCAAATCACATTATGTCAAAGAGGGGAAAAATGTAGACACTGAAAAATGTCTTGGTCTACGAACATCATTTTTCCATCGTCTTGGTCTTCTTCCCTACATAATTAAATAATTTTAATTATTTAATTATTGTTTTTTGATCACATTCTTTTATTAATTAAGTAATTTTAATTATATATAATTAATTCACTCTCTTTATTCTATGATCAATTAAATAAATTTAATTACGTCACTAACACCCCCTTTCTTCAATAATTAAATAAATTATTATTTATTTAATTATTTTCCTTTCATCACTCGTCTATAGTCAAATAATTATCATTAATTATTTGTCTATTCATTAATCTTTTAATTCTTCTATAGTCAAATAAATTTTAAATTATTTGACTATCTTTTGACATCTTTTTTCCAATTAAATAATTAATCCAATTAATTATTTAATTCCATTTTCCTATTTCTTCCCATTTAATTAAAATGCTTACATTTTAATTAATGTCCACTTTCCTTTTCCTCAAATAAATAATTTAAATGAATTGTTTATGCTTCACTTGTCTAGAGATTCCTTTCTCATAAAATAAATAATTTTATTATTTATTTCCTCCATTATCCCTCCAATATCTTATTTTTGAATCTCAGCCATTGATAATCTTTGGGCTCTTTCTAATCTTGACCCTTCGTTTTGTAATCTCCACTCTTTTTTGTTGCATGTCTTCTTGTTCATCGATCTTGGAATCTTTCTAGAAGCTTGGTCTTGATTGTCCATTCAAATGGCTATCTATAAAAGAAGTCTTCCTCCTTCATTTTTGACTTAACAACCACTTCTCTCTAACTTTCATACTTAATATTTGTAGGTACTGCACATGTCTACCACGTTCTAAGGGAATATTTGCAAAAGCAGCTTGAGGAGAGACAAAATAAGTTATTCAAGTTCAATATGGGGAGTGCTCTTATTTGAATTTTTTCATTTTATTTGCTTTCTCTTGTTTAGATTGAATTTCTAGCTTAGATAGTGTTGTGGTTGTCACTAGGATCTAGGCTGGTAGAGATTTCCCATATTACAAGTACCACTGGAATTTTATTTTCTAGAATCTCATCCAACACCACATATTCCTTTTTGGCCTATTCATGCTTCTTTTCTTGTAGCTGATCCTTATACGTGATCTTCTCATTGAATATAAAATCTTTTCTCCTAATGATTTTATGATTTTCATAATCCCATAATCGGTAACCAAATTCATCTACTCCATATCCAATGAAGGTACATTTTTTAGGCTTAGCCTCAAGCTTGGTTCTATTTTCAATATCAACATGGACAAAAGATTCACAATCAAAGGTTTTCATAAATGAATAGTTTACCTTTTTACCCATCCATGCCTCCTCTAGAATGCCACCATCCAAGGATTTGAAGGTCCCATGTTTATTAAATAAACAACAACATGTACAACATCTTCCCAAAATTGTAAGGGTAGTCCAACATGCAATCTCATGCTCCTTGCACACTCCATAATGGTCCTATTCATTCTCTCAAACACACCATTTTCTTATGGGGTTCTAGGAACCATTTTCTACTTATGGATTCCATTGTATGAATAGTAATTTTGAAATTCTCTGCTGCAATACTTGCCTCCATTAGCAGATATGAGACACTTCAACTTTTTTCCTATCTCATTCTTAACCAAAGCTTTCCACTTTTTAAAAGATTCAAATACTTTTGATATTTGTTTTAAGAAATACACCCATGCTTTCCTAGTTGCATCATCAGTAAAAGTAACATAATAACAAGAGCCACCAAGAGAAGATACTTGAGCTGGTCCCCATACATCTAAATGCACAAACTCTAATTTCTCACTCTTCTTCTCTTTTCCAACTTTGAGAAATTAGACTCTCTTTTTTTTTCCATAAACACAATTTTCGTAGAAATCCAAGTCAATTTGATTCAAACCTGGTAGCAAATTTCTAGAGTGAAGGATCTTCATCCCTTTCTCACTCATGTGCTTGATTCTATGGTGCCACAATTATGTTTTTTTCCCTGTAGCAAGTGTTATAAATGTCTCAGTACCAATTTTTTATGTAGCAGCTGAGGTAGAATAAGTATTACTAGTACAAAAATACAAAGTTCTTACCTTTTCACGTTTAGCTACTACTAATGCACCTTTAGTGACCTTCCAAAATTTGTCTGAAAAGGTAACTATGTAGCCTTCACTACGTAGTTGTCCCGCAAAAATTAAATTCTTTCTCAAATTTAGAACATTCCTTACCCCTTGTAGCAACCATTCATTTCCATTATGAAACTTGATTTTTATCTTTCCTTTTCCAACAATCTGACAGGGTTCATCATCACCCAAATATACCTGTCCAAAATCACCTTGAACATAATCTACAAAATATTTCCTATAGGGTGTGACATGAAATGAAGCCCCTAAATCTATTACCGAGGAATCATTAGCATTATCTAAACATAGAATTAAAGCATCCTATAATTTATTAATTTCAACATTAGCTTCTTTACTGTCATCATGTTGTCCATCCCCTTGTTTTCCCTTTCGAGACCAACAATCCTTCTTCAAGTGTCTTGTCTTTCCACAGTGTCAGTAATCCATTCTTCCTTTGGGTTTAGATCTGCCTTTCTTTGACTTCCCTTGTGACTTCCCATGAGTTTTTGGGCTTTTTTCTCTCTCCTTTGTTCTTCCCTTGTTCTCTATAGTGAAAGAATTACCTAATGTTGAATTCTCACCTGTGATTTTCCATCACATTTCCTCGCTAAGGATAACACCAACAACATCATCAAATTTAAATGTATTTGAACTAGTGACAAAGTTACTTACAGTCATTACTAAGCTATTCTAGCTTTCTAGAAAAGAACATAAAACCATGAGATCCCTCACCTCTTCATCAAAATTCACTTTTATAGAAGTTAATTGATTGGTAATCATATTAAACTCATTTAAATGACCTGTCACGGATCCACCTTCAATCATTTTCATATTAAACAAAAGCTTCATCAGAAATACCTTATTTGAGGCAGAGGGTTTTTCATACAATTTAGCTAAAGCTTCCATCAAATCCTTTGTTATCTTTGCGTCTGTTATATTGAACGCCAAAAATTGTGTTAGGCACAACCGAATGGTTCCCAATGCCTTTCTACCCAAAATCTCCCATTCTTCATCGGACATCATAGCATCTTTCTTTGATTTTCCTTACAATGGATGTCATAGATCCTTTTGATACAAGTAATCTTCCATTTGCATCTTCCATAATTGATAATTTTGGTTGTTGAAATTCTCAACCTTGAATTTTCCTTCTTCCATTGCTCCCACTCAAATCTAGAGGTTTCTTGCCAATCGACTGAAATACACATGACTCTAATACTAGTTGTTAGGGTTCAGGCAGATATAAACAATAAACATTAAAAATTGTATGCAGATTAAATAACCCAGAGATAAAAATGAAGAATAACACAAAAGAGATCAACACAAAATTTTAATGTGGTTCACCCAATATGGGCTACATCCATAGAAACTTAGCCACCTAATGATTTTATTATCCAATGCAAAATAGATTACAATCTCACAAATTCCATTCCACAACATACATCCCAGTCGCTTATAACAAGATTTTTGCAAGCTTCTAGAATTAGTGTTTTACAAAGTCATTTTTTTCATTTGACGCGTTAACAAGAAAACCTTGACAAGTTAACCTGAACCCCGACGAGGATATATTACGAGTGTATAGTATTTGCATGACCAGTTGCCACATACCAACACTTTTGGTGGAGTAGACACCACTACTTCATTACAAGCTGTAGTAGCACCATTGATAAGGGCTACTTCCTTTTGTTTATGCTCCTCAATCCCCATGATTTCAAGCAAGGCGACTGAAACCTTTACTTTTGAAAGTAATTGAAACATATCAACAAGAGTATATTTAGGTAGATCAATTGGTATCATACCTTGTTCATTGTTGTTCTCCTTCTGTTGTTCACTCTTCATTTCAACTTTAGTCTTGGCTTCCTCTTTCCAAGCTCAAAATTTTTCTTTCGTGTCTTTACCTTCACAGTAGGAGATATGACTTTTCCATTAACATTTGGTTTTTAGTCTTCTTTGCACAAATTTTGTCCCCCTTTCCTTCCTTGGCTTTATCTTCATCCACTTTGTTCTCAGCCTTTGATTCTTTGTTTTTTCCAATCTAATCCTTGATAAAGAGACTACCAACCTTACCTTGATCTTCGCCTACCATTCTATTTCTCAAGTGGTAAGAGCCTCTTGCATGCATTGCTAAGGCTACTATCAATCTTGCAATTTCCTCATCTGAGGGTCTTCTTAAGGAGACATCATCCTCGATCATTTCTAATGTGCATACATCATGATCACTATCATTCCCTTCATCAGAGAGAGCCTATTGGTGATATGCATTGGATCTTTGCCTTTGACCATCCACATCAAGTTCATGAGACTCCTCATCAAATGAGCAATCATTACTTGTAAAATTAGACCTGCTCATAATCACATTAACTTCAACATCATCTTCCTAAGGATGATCATAATCTTTTGGTGCACCTTGTTAAACTTCAACCAATTTTGCAACTATACATTGGTGAGAAGAGTGACGAAATTGACAAACCATACACCAAGGAGCCTCATTAGCAAAATTTGTAGAATGCTTTTCCAAAGGATCTAGTGTGACCTGATCTTGTGTATTTTTCTAATTATTGTGGATTGGATTTCCATTTTTCCAATTGGTTTTATAAGGATAATCTTGGAGTCTTGGGGGATTTTCATTTTTATGAAAACAAGGCTTCTCATTTCCAAACCCCTTTCATGCGTATCCAATATATTGTTAACAAGATCCATAGAATTCAGAATTTTGTCCAATTTCTCTTCAATATAAGAGCCCTTGTTCATAGGTCCCTTGTCATGCTTAGGATTCTTTAGGATTTTTACATCATCCCTTCTTCCCACCTTTCCTAACACTCTCCTATTGCTTTCAATACTTTATGTAGTCTTGAAGGAATCCCTCAAGTTTTGAGGGTTCTTATCTCTCAAATGATAACTCATTTTGGCATCAAAAGCATTAAACAATAATTGACCAGAAAAGTATCACCATTTGGTTTTAGATTATGGGGAAACCTATTCATTTCCTTCTGAAATCTAGCATATAAATTGGAAACCATTTCATTTGACCCTTTGGAGATGTAAAATTCATTCAACATGAACCTTGGATCAGTCTTATCTCCATATTGTTTCTTGAACAACCTTTTAAATTCATCCCATGATCCAATGCTCCCTACAAGTAAACCTTTATACCATTCCCTAGCATCCTCAGTGAGTGACTGCATAAATAATTTCATCATTATATTCTCAGCATTAACCTAAAAGTCATCCATCATGTTATTAAAAGACTTCAAATGGTCTTCTCAACTGATGGAATTGTTACCAAAAAATCTAACCAATATAGTTTTGGTATCATCAGGAATAGGGTTTGGATAACCATAAATCCCATCAAAGCATAGTTTCCTATATCTATTTAGTTGCATAGTCCTTCTAGTAAATTGATCATTCTGACTATTACGAGGCTCACCACCACCTTGGCCACTAGATTATGTGTTATTAATTCCATATCCTCCTCCATTATTTACATTGTTTCCTCCACCTCCACTCCCACTAGCATCATGATTTCCAAATTGATTATTCCTATTTCCACCACCACCTCCACCCTGTCCTCCACCACCACCTCTATGTGGGATATGTCCACTAGATTGAGTATTTTGGGGTTGAGAAATAGGGATAGAGCGATTAAAACTATAAGGCTGATGATCTAAGATAGAAGTTTGGAGGAAATAAATTTTCCTTTATATCTCAGCATTTGAGGCTTTGATTTTCATTTTATCCAATTTCCTTTGCAAATTTTCATTGACCAATTTCAACCTTAGGACTTTAGGGTCAGGGGGTGCATTTGAGGGGATATAACTATTTTGAACATTAGTGGTATGAGTGTCTACAATGGATACACCTGGGTTTGCCTTAGGGATGACTTGCTTAGGCTGATCTATAGGTTTATTCCCTATATCTACATATTTTGACTTTGGTATAGTAGCAGAAGGGTTTGAGGCCTTGTTTTCATAATGTAACTAGTGTAGGTGCTAGTTGCAACTATTCAACAAGAGCATTCACTTTCACTTGACCTACAATCTCTCTAACAAATGGTTCATTTTCATCCTCAGGAAGTGGCTCCTCATCCACCATCTCTCATAGAGATTCTACTCTTTTTCTTAACTGATCTCTCTGGATCATGGAAGCCATCATTTCTACTCTCTTTCCTTGCATTGTTTTGTTGTGAAATCAGCAAGTCTTAATGCCTCTTCCTGAATCTGTGTGATATCATTTATTACCTCTTTAGGATCTTCAAGGGTATCCTCATCCTCAGAATTTTTAGGAGTATAATTGGTAAGGTTAATTGGTTCCTTTTGTGTGGGAGGGTTAGGAGTCCTCTCTCTATACTTTCCTCTAGGATTGAAGTTCTACTTATTGAAAAAAAAAGTAGTCCCAAGATTAGCCTTTCTAGATGACCAAATTGGATTGAATTGTTTGTCACAGAAATTGCACCAGTGGGTAGGCTCTTTGGAAACTTTGGGAGCAGGGGTAGGCTAGCTAGCAGTGGTAGCAGGAAGATTTGTAGCAAGTACTTCTTCCTTATCACAGGGCATGCCATACTTATACACCTCTTTATCTTGAACAACTTTATCAGAATTAGATGCTTCAAGTATTGGAGGATTAGTATACGTACTTGTTTGAGCATGTTTTTCCTTCCATGATGACTTGAGCTTGTGAGGTAAATCCTCCTCAAGTTTCCTCTCAGGATGCTTCTTCATGTTGCTTCTAGTTCCTCTCATTTTCTTCTTTGCAACTTCCTCTCCTACTCTTTTCATGTTCTTTGAATGAATGTTATGCACTAGCATAGAGACTTAGATTCACCACCCACAACTTGATGGGAATTGAAAATATTTATGAGTATTGAATATATTTGTAAAATTTCACATATACAGAGATTGTTGAGAAAGAACTTTTACAATTCAAGGGAATTTTGAAAAAGGGAAACATAATCTGCTTGAAGCTTGACAGACAAACCTCATTCTGACAAATGGTGGGATATTTCAATAGAATTCTTCATGGATAAGAAAAATATAATACTCTACACATTTGATCTCAAACTAGAGACAATGCATAAGCTTGTTCCCCAGTAGAGTCGCCAATCTATTGATGTTCTTAAATAACCAAGTGCATTTCACTAGTTATCTATGAATTTTCCAAATTCAATGGTAAATAACTGTGAAGGATTGGCCAATGAATGAGTAAAACCATGTAAGGATTTCCTCCTACACTTTGGGCTCTGCAAAACCTAGGAGGGTGATCCCACAATGTATTTTATGATCCTTTATGCCAATTAATCACATATATTGTAAATAACAGATAGCTCTATACAAAAATTATTTGACACTCTAATAAATGTAAAGATCCTGCCAATCGTTTACATATTAATTGTTTCAGAAGCAACAGAGCATAGGTATTCCATTTTGACTATACATTTCAACAATAATTTAAAGTTTTTAATGATTTGAATGTATCGTTGATGAATGATCATGAAAAATGAATTACAAACACAAAACTTAGACCAGTGCATAAACTCATGGCTTCATCCAAGCTATTTAATTAATTCTTTAAATTAAAAAAAAGATCAAGCCATACATTCATTGGAAGACAAAGAGGATCAACAAAATAACCCTTGATTATCTTATTAATAGCTCATATAACGAATACACCATGAGATAAATGGATTTGAATTTGCACCATTTTCCATATTAAAATGCTAGTATTGTTATCAAAAATTACAATTGCATAACAAAAGACTCTAAACCTAAAACAAAACTCTGGACTATTCTCTATATTTTCCTTTACAAAAGTTGTTCTTAGAAGATCAATCAACAACCTATACATTTGGCCATCAATTCCTTCTTATAGAAACAAAGGAGCAAACAAGCCTCGGGCCAAAATGTACACATGTCATGTATTCATTTGACATTCACATTTACAAAAAAAGGAAGTTATATTTGCAAAACCATGGGGAAATTATCTATTTGAGACAAAAGTTGTTCCTAATTAATTGATGAAGATACCTCCTTCCCTCCAACAGGCACTTTAGTTAGTATAGATACTCTTTCCACAAGCAACAACATTCTTTCCATGTGCTCTAAGCCTTGAGGAAGAAAAGCATGAAATAAAGAAAGAAGAAAAATACAAAGTATCTCCACGTCTGCAATCCTTGTCATCAATTTTAAATTGGAGAGAATACAATATTTTAACATTATTGTATCTAAGGCCTAATTTGTACTAGTTCCAAGCCATGTAAAGTATTTCCCTTACTGCAATCTTCACTATTGTAGACCTACAACCAAAATTTTAGTCACCACCTCACCACTGCAGTAGCCTACTCATCCAGGACATAAATATACTTGTTTTTCCAAAGCTCAAAATTTTTCTCAAAAGGCCAATTAAAATTAATAACCTGGTAGGATTTTACCCTGTATCTAGGGTGTACTTAATCACCACCTAGTTAGCCTCCTTGTCAAAATCCTCAAGGAAAATCCCTATATGAGTGAGCATGTCCATAATATTCTTTAACATCTCATGTCAACTCCATCACAAATTGGGGATGCTTGAGTTGCAATCACCTTGTTTTCTTGGTCTTTCCACTCCTACAAGGGTTTGATTTCACCATCTTCACTCAAAAAATTTGGGAGTAGACTGAAACTCCACTCATTACACTTCTTCACAATCTCTCTAATCTTTTCCTCCAATGGTTCAATATTCCCTTGGAATTCTTGGATTTCATTCACAAGCCTTAGAGTACAGGTTGAATGTTGGGTGGCTTATTTGGATCATGCTTAGATCGAATAGCCATAAGCCTCAAGTCCTAGAACCTAGGAATCCATTTTTCCATTAGCAGAATGGCCACTTCTTTATCCCTATCAAATTTTCTTATCGCATTGAACATGGAGGAGTATTTTGAATGGATGTTGATTAATTTTCTTTTTATCCCCTTGTTCAGATGCTCAAGCACCACTGCAACAATCTTCTAATTGCTCACATGAATGAGCTCATCCTTCTGCTTACACCTCTCCTTGTAAAATTTGAGCTGGTCAATTAACTCTTCTTTTGTGACTTCCCTAGATGATGATGCATTAGAAGTACTTGGTTCCTCAACTGAAATTGGCACATTCCCTAAATTGTATGGAACAATTTCCAATGAACCTTTTGGAGGAGGAATAAGGGAAGATGAAATTTTTTCTTGAGGTGATGGGGGAGCAACAAAGTTAGTTTGCATTGGTACATTGGTGTGCATTGGTTGCATCTGTTCTTTCAACAATGCAATTTTTGTTTGCAATTCTACAAATTTTTGTTGACCCTTGTTGTACTCAACCAGCATGTCATTGTACTTGTTTTTGCATTTGTCTCTTTCTACAGTCATAGATTTCATTGTTGCCTTTGTAAAATGAGCCACATTCATAGACATAGTAGCTACCTCAATGGTAGGGGTTTTTGACACTCTCTTGATAATCAACCCTCCCTTGAAGTCTGCAGTTGGCTCTGCAACTAGAGGCTTCTTTGAACTTGGGGCTAGGGCCCAAATTGCAAGTGTATCCCATTGTTCACTAAGAGTATACCCCTGTAAAGCAATTGTTTCCTCTTCCTTTGTAATGTAAAGTGGCTTGTCATGTCTCTGTATTGTATCAAAAGTGATAGCAGAAGCAATATCCCATTCTGGTAGTAAAAGAAGACCACTTTTTCTTACCAATTCCCTTCCCTCTTGAGTTGTGATGTTTTGAAAATTTTCTCTCATTTCTTGTCTAACTTGGGATTTAAGGACTTTATCTAGAAATTGAAGGCTTAAGCTATTTTTCCTTGCAATGTTTTCAACATATTCTTCCCTCTTTTCCCTCCATCCAAACTTCATGAAAGCAAGTGACTTAACAAATGAATCATCGTCCATGAATTTATTACATGCCTCTTCTCTAACATCATCTATATTGTTCATACCAATTAAGTCCACCTTCCTCAATTTGAGGCTCATATGTTGTGGCACTATCTCCCTAGGGGGAGAAGGAAACCCTGTTGCATTTCCTCTTTAGTAACAATTATATCATCATCGGAGTCTTCAGGATAATCCACCAAACCACTTGATTCTATCCTTTTATTCTTTGGAGGTGGCTTCCTTGGTGGTGATGATACTCTTGGCAGTGAATCAAGTTCAGTAACTTGTGGAACAACATGTCTTGGAGGAGACAATGGTGGAAATTCATGTGCAGGTGAAGAAACTCTTGACCCCTCTGATTGAGTAGGGGTGGTTATTGTTTGTTTCTTCTTCACCATGTCCTTCCTTCTTATAAACACTATTATTTTCTTTGGAGGCTGGTAAGTAGATCTTTCCTCTATCTCAAGGGCCTTCCCCTTGCTTTTTTCCTTCACCTACCACAACTTTTCCATTTTATTCGATCATCCTTTCCTCCTTCAACTTCCCTACAACCTGCTCAATATTCTAAATCACATATTCAACTTTTTGAATTCCATATTTGATACCCTTAATAGCTAAATTCTTTGGATCCTTCATCTGCATTTCTTTCTCCAATTCGTTAAATGCAATCCACTTCATTTTCCTATCATCTTGTTTTTATAAATCAAAAACATTTATGATCACATCTTCAGAAAAATGAAATATATGAGTGAACCTTGAACTCCTAATCTTGTTCTTCAAACCATGAAATCCTCAAGGTGATGGTTCCTTGCTTAGACCTTCCTCATTCCAAATGGTTTGAGTATGCCAACAATTTCTCTCTATCCTCCCTCAATCATGACAAAGTCAAAAAACACAGTGTATGTTGGGAAAAAGGTTCCCTTCCTCATGTTGAGTAGATGATTGTCTTCTACATCTCCCAATTGTCACATTACTTCAAGAAAACCAATTCTTAATGGCACATATCTTGGAAGTATATGGGGTGCAACAATTGTGCCATAAACCCTAAGAATTGTACAACTTGGGTAGGGGATCACATCTTCCCAATTGTGCTCAATTTTCAGATCAGGCCTCCTCTCTTTTGGCCTTAGGAAATCATGCAATTCTATAGGGATCCTTGGCATATTTATGATCAAAACCCTTTTCATTTTGGAGGAATTTTTTTTTTCCAACACCACAAAGCTAGACTCAAGATCATTTCTATCCAAGAGTTGAGTCTAAGATTGGATAGGTGAGCCAATTCCATCCTCTATTCTGACCAATGTCATGTCTTTACTAAAGAAGCTAACTCCCTTGTAAAGAAACATGTGCATGAGAAAAGAATACCACCAGAATTTTACCCAATTCTCACCATTCTTCAACACAACCAAACCTTTATGTATCATTTTTTCCAAGTATGATGTAAAGTCATAAAGAGTATTGCATGTGGAATGTTGAATATGGGCAGCCATGTACATAGAAGCCATAGGCATGCTCGTAGTTGGATCAAATCCCAAGATCTAGCACAAGGAATAAAATGTTCTTTGGAATTATACCACAAAGTAATTTATAGGGAAGGGTTCTTTATTAGATGGGCCCAAAATGATTTTCCCTACTCCCTTTATAGTTGCCAGGAAATGTTGCAATATTGAGACCTTGAAAGTTGGCCACACTTTCTCATATTAAGCTCATAGTTCCTTCTCATCAATTTTAACCATGTCTTCACTCCATTCAGTTAGCTTGAAAACCTTAGCTATTTACTCTTTGGTAATCCTTGCCATCCCAATGCCATCATAAGTTCTTACAACCCTAGAAATTGGGTCATAACTAGCTACCATTGCCTTCGAAAGGTCAACATCCATGTAAACATTGGGAACAACCAGTTTACACATGTCCAATCTCTGAGGGTTACATATAGGTATGCCACAATTCATGTTGCCAAACCAGTAATTGAATTGTTCCCATCCAATGTATGACAATGTGGCATTTTTTATGGTAGATTGTTTGTCAATGATGCCATCTCTTATGGTAGGGCCTTGGAACATACACTGACTAGTGGGTTTCTCATTTGTTAATGGTTTTAACTGATCAAGGAGGTCCTTGCAAAGGGGTCTTTTCTTTTCTTCTGATCCTGAGGTTTGTGCTGGTGGGAGTACCATGATAATAAGGTTCTTCGCAATTTAGGGTTAATCCTATAGAAAACATAAGGTTGGTAACTAGGGCATGGGTTTGACGTAAAGCAACAAGTAGGATTTGACAATTTTATTGTGCAATTTGAATGCCAAACCTTAAAAGAAAAGCAAAAGATTGGAAATCTAAATGATAGAATGATTGAATGAAAACCCTCAACAAATTTTCAAGCAATTGAAGCACAAGGTATCAATTTTTACTTACTATTTTGTAGACACTTGGAAACCCTAATTTTTGGACGCCAAATGAGCTTGAACACGTAGCAAGAAATCCTTAGTTGTTTTGAATGCTTTAATGAATTGAAATTGTGCTTTAAAACATGTTTTTATGGCATTAAAGCAATCAATCTAGTAGTTCAACATCTTATCCGCCATTACTGTTTTCTCATACAAACTAGAACAACTCACTTAGCCTCAATTTCAAACTTCAAATTCTAGCTATTGATCCTACAATGAGATGGCTTGATGAACAACTTGGATTGAGTCAAACAAGTTTGAAGATTTTACCATAGATAACCCTTGCCGTTGACCAATCAAATTATTCCATGTAGATTCATCTCCATCTTGTGGGCTCCACTATCTCTATCAACTTTGAAGATGTCCATGTGTCATTCACTCACTTGCTCGTTGGGTTTAACCCGTTCACATCTTCTAGCAATGGGCTAGCGGGGAATGGTCCAAATTGAATCTCAAACCTCCAACTTGCATACCTTTAACCTTTCAAGTCATCTGCCCAAATGTTTATCCCTTTGATCAGATGGATGGCCATGATTATAACATCTAGCTTTGCATATAACCACATGCTCAAATAAACCCTTTAGTAGCTTGACAGTTACCACTATTTAACACTATATCAAAATATTTTAGAAATATTTCATGTCTCATTATAGTTCCCTTGGTGGCTTAGATCATGCCACATGACACCTCCCTGTTGCCCCGTTGAGAAATGAAAGGTGTTGGTGGGTCCCTCGCGAGCTAGCGGGGAAGGGCTTAGATTAACCCACAACATTCTATCATAGTTGTTGATCTGCTAAGGCTTGATGCTCATTTCCTTCAAAGGATGATGGGCCCCACCTTGAAGGAGGACATGTGCCACCCGCCCGCCAACCCACTAGATTTTTTTAATGAATATTATATTACTATGGGCCAATAGGGAATGATCAGGATGCAATTAGAAGATCCAACTGCTTCCATTAAAAGTTCTAATCTTCACATGCAAAAAGTTAGTGACTTAAAAGGGGAACCTTGCTAGGTTGATGGGAAGGGGGAACATAGAGACCTAAGGTATAGACCCTAGATGAAGGCATAAATATTAAAACCCTTTAAAGTTTTGATGCATAATGTTTCCCAACAATGAGATGATTGACAAGACTAGGCAAAGGGGCTAGTAAACTAGATGACTCCAATGACATAAGTCCAAACTAACATGACCAGGAACCGGTAACACCAAGTCAATTGGAAAATATAAGCAAGAAAGGTAAAGGCTAGATTTTTCGAATGAATGGAAGATAAAACCTCAACCATAAACCTAAAACCCTAACCAACGAGCCAAATAAGATCACAGAAGCACAAAACAAGTGGAACATGAAATTTTTTGATGGTTCCACCATGGACCGCATCCCAGAGCATGTTCTGAACACTTGCACAACATTGTTTTCTCTATTTATCAAATTTTCTCAAAAGCACTTGGAAACCAAGTACCAGAGACACCATCTTAACACATTACTTCATTCCAACACAACTCCAGACATTGCAACACAAAGATAGCTCCATGTACTCACAACACTTCCTCAATATCTCAACTATACATGCACACAACTTGCAACAAACTGTTTCCCTCTTTTCACAATTTTCTCAATATCCTCGACATTTTCATCTTGCAACAACCTTCCTCAACACATAGTTGACATCAATGACAAAACTAGCTTGTTGACATCAATGATGACACCTTCATACTTGCAATAGAAAGCACCAACATAAGGATTTTCTCTTGCATTTAAACAAATATGGGAGCAACACAAATCATAAAAATCAAGCATATGTTCTTATTTTGCAAACTTCAACAACAATAATAAACATCTACTAGTGAAACTCCAAGCCAGTGTGCAAACTCCCACAGGAAAGAATATGAAAAAAAAAAAAAAACTATCAACTGCAACATATGAAAATGGTGATCTACAGCAGCAACAAATTCTTCTCAAACTCCTAGACATGACCTGATTTGGGTGCCCTAGTCATGTTCTTTCTCTCTTTGCTTATCTTCCCCTATTTTCCTTCTTTGCTCTTCATTTCCCAAGCTCTCCCTGACTGGGCATTGGATTTTCCCTACTCAAAATATACCAATCAACATTCTTTTTCCTCTCTTTTGGTTGTGGAATTCATGCAATCAACACCTCTTCAATGCTCTCCTAGAAATTTTCAAAATTTTCCCCAAAATTACCTCCACAGCACCAGGCGACCCTCCACTCTTGGCAAAAATTCACTCCCAATCCATTATTATGTACGGGAGTTACAAAAGAATAAACTTTAATATCTCCCAACTTGGGCATGGGACTGTGTTTCCCATAAATAATCTGATTTTTAAACCAAACAAAATGACTTTGCATTTGAATTTTGTGTCAAACATAAGTGTATCCAGAAAGGGGTCCCTTTCAAGGTTGCTGAAGGAAGAAAAATCAAGAAATACTTCATACCTGCAAAACAACATCACACCAAAATTCAAAATGCAAAATAAAATAAAAAGAATGTCAAATAAAAATTATTGAATATTTGGGGTAAAAAATGTGCATCTTAAACAAGGAATAACTCCTAAAAGAAAACTGAAAATTGATTGACTATTGCAGCATGGTTTAATCATAGTTTAGCATTTGAAGCTTCCGCTATAATTCCAGGCAGGAACTACTAACATATTGCAGAAGGTACGAGTAATCATGATGTTGCGAACTAGGAAGGGCACAAAATTGAAGATCCCCCTCATCATGTCAAGTTCATTGTTTGGATCATCATTTCTTGTGTTCTATATTCTCCCTTGGTGTTCATAAAGGATTCACCTATATAACAGATTGATAAGTTTCATAAGAATTTTGTAAAGTCTCACTAAAAATTCCTAATCAAATACGTCGAATGTAAGCACCTAGCCAGCCATCTAATAGTCACGTTGACTGTTGTGTTATTATTTCTTAAGTTGCTGGATTGAATTAAACGTACGATAGCCACCAATGGGTTTCTAGCACCTATGCTGAAGCTTTTTCATATTCTAAAGTGCAGGTTTTTGAATTATTGATTTTATTTTTATTGGATTAAAGTGAATGGATTATGAGTGACAGTTTTAAATAGTCAACAAACAAAATAACCAAAGTGCCAATCACCCATATAAAAAAAATGATAGATTGATTGAAAGATTCATAAGGAGCCTAAATGATTGAAGGGGGCATGGAGCATAGAGAGTGCAAAGTGTGATTACACAGTATGCAAAGAGTGATTTGTGTCTAGAATGATGCCATCTCTATGGTTGCAGCAAATATTTAATGAGTTATGATTAAATGATGAAATGCAGTGTATGTTGGATATAGGGTGCTTCATTCTTCTGGGTATAGAAAAGGTATAATGATTAGTGCTCAAGATTTGGAAAAAATTGTAGGCAAATTTTTACATCAACGATTTGGATCATATTCCATGATTCATCATTTTTCTCTCTAACTGCTTTCATTCTGATGATGGATCATGAAGTATGATCCAAAATGTCGATGTAAAAATTTGCAGAATTTTTTTCAGAAATCTTGAGCACTAACTACTATGGACCGCAGAAACAAAATGTTACTAAAGATATGATGAATCTCTCTTCTATTATGTACTCTATATTAGATTTGCATCCAACCTCTTGAAAAAATGCAAAATATTCAAAACCCATATTGATGATACACAGATTAACATACAACTCAAAAGCTTGCATTAATAACTATGTTTTTTACTTATAGACAACACTAAAAATAGTATTGCCATTGTTTCAATGTGTCTATATATGATGAAGGAATCTAATTGGGTAATCAATATTTTTATATTTAGAGAAAGCTACTCAGAAGCTAATGAATACTGCCCCCACTACTCTTTCACCTTCCACCTTTTACTTTTTCATAATTTTGGATTCTCTCTCCTTGATTCGCTAATAGTGAACTTAAAATATCAACCCAAATTTCCAAGTCAGGAGTCTTTTATGCCAATTTGTTTTCTTGCACCTTCTACAGGGCTCATCAACATTTGCACATAATGTGTCGAGTAGTAGTGGGTATAGCCAAATTGAATCTTATCTCATACCACTTTATTTGATGGAGGAGTTGATGATCATGGAAATTATTGTGTGGCAAATAAAGAATATAATACTTTCTCTTCGCAGTTTAAGTGTTCTCCATTGTATTACTACTAGCCCATAGTTATTTGCTCAAAGAGCCTACTTTGTGTTCTACAATAGTTATTATTTTCCTTGCCTTAATATCTTGTTCTTGGTGTATTGGACAAGAGAAGAATATTGTATCTACATGCACAAAATTATGAGTAAACCCAATGAAAAAACTATAATAGTTGGAGTAAATAGAACATCCTTAGATCTGTTATGCTTTTGAAAGGTGTTGGTTATAGATGACCTTTTGAATGAAAAGCATGAGAGCTCCTCCTGGTCGTATTGATTGTTATGTTTCTTGCCTCTATGAAAGGAAGAATGAGTTTGAATTGTATTTTAATAGGTCATCTAAGTACATGGAGTGATCCTTCAAAGGAAAAGACCATGCCATTGTTGCAAGGAAAAGTAGAAGAGTTGTTCAAAAAAATGCAGGCCAAGTGAGTGAGACAAGATTGTTACTTGTAGTTAATAGATAGACAAAAATGAGCGTTGAGTAGTACAGTCCAAGAAGAATTCTAACAGAGGAATTTTAGCCCAAATTCCAAGGACACGAATTTTAGCTCAAATGCTCTCTGAGTTGATTCAGAGACATTAGAGTGATATTAGGAAAAATAAAATAAAAAATTCCAAAGTTCAAATTACAGAGTTTGTATCTTCAATGAGTATTCTAACTGTTGTTGGCTACAAAGCTTACTCCAATTTTAAAAATCTATCTGAGAGTTGTTGTAGCTGGCTTGTCTCACTTTATTTTATTTAGATTAGCACACGCATTAGTATGGAGGGTTAAAAGGACAATAGTGTTGCATACTAAAAATTAGAGAGAACACTAATAAAAACTAGTGCAACCATTCATATTGTGTTTTTTTAATGTTTAGTCGATAGGTTATATATAGTGTGAGATTTGAGTCTGAAACAAGTCTCACGTCTATAAATCATTCTCAAGTCATTAAAAACAAGTTTTAGTTGTCGTTTAATGGCAAACCAACTGCCATTTAATGGTAAAAGCCTCCAAAATATCATGTGAAAGCTTCCAAAATCTCACTTATCTCATAAAAGAAGATAATATTGATTTTCTAATTGGATGAAACATTTTATTTTTATTTGCAATGTTTTTTATCAATTTGATGGAAACTTTCTTTTTTTCATTTGCATTGCTTTATGTTTTAAATCTGTAAGCAAATATTTTAAAATGAGATAATACTTTATTTCTTTAAGGAAAAAATATAGATTTGTCTAAGTTTATTTCATTTCATTATTTAACACTTATTATTAATTGTTTAATCCAGCCATGCATACAACTAGAATTTGCAGCACATGACATCCACATGCACTCATGCACAAACACGTACACTCTAACATATTTACTTGTATATAGTTTTATATCGGTGTAATCCTTGAACCTCCTTTAGGTGTAAGTGCTAGTTATACATAGATTTAAAAAATTGTTTGAGAATCATAATTTGAAATGCCGAAATATAAACATTATTATTTTTTACTATTTTTTATAATTAGTATCATTTGATAAGGTTTTCTTTGAAAGTTCACATAATATATTACCGTAAAAAATTTCACAAAAGATTCTTGATGTGATTATGTTTGAAAATAAAATAAAATGCACATGAAGAAATTAGATACTTTATATAAATAGATTCTAAAGGTGAGCAAGGAGACCTCACCCTTTTTATCAAAGTTGAAGTCATAATTCAAAGACCTCATCTTTGTTATGAATAAAATTGAACATAACATTAACTATCCAACATCACATAGGACTACCAACTCATGTTGGCTTAGCAAAAAATAGTTGTTATTAATGTCTCAACAAGTATTTTTAAGTTGAATTTGAATTTCTTAAATTCTAAATGACATTTAAAGTCTATTATTTCCAATATATGAGATCTGCACTCAAGTAACACAGTATTTTCATGCATGCACAAGCATAAGTATTAGGATTCTACTCCTCATAAGGCTAGGGTGATTATGGTGAATGAAATGAGGGATACTCAATATAAATGCTTTAAATGGTAGACTTATGAAATTCTAAAAACAAAGTATGTTGAGAAAATTCTAATAACAATTAGCTATTACCTAATCTGGCTTTGATACCAAAATGTAATGCCACTTTTTCTAAGAGTTAAATTAACTATTAGCAATGGATTCAATAAATTAAGTATTAGAGTTAAGATAATTTACAAGTAATGTTATTAAAATAGATGTGAAACATAGAAAAAGTGAAACGCTAGGATTTGACTCTAGGGTTTAGGAACTTTTTCACATGTATTTCATTTAGAGGGTTGAGGTAGTAAGGATTTGATGGATTTGTACAAGGTATAAGACTGACTTACAACCTAAAAGATGAGTAAACCTTCCCTTGAACAAATCTAAAACGGACTTAAGGATGAAATGACTAGGGTAATGATGCAAATACCTATTCTAATGCAAATACAATAGATACAAAAATTCACAAATAAATTTTGACTTCAAAAATAGACTGAGAAGAGTACTATATACCTGACGTATGAATCTAGGGCTAAAATTTGAGGAACAAGTCACCAGTGGTGACTATGTCCTAGTTGATCAAATTCATATATTTTTTATAGTCCTCTGGTGTCAGATCAAAACCTTTGTTTTCTACTTGTCACACTGTCAGATCTTCTTTAGATATTGTTGTAATTGAGTTTTTGTTTGTTGTCAAGGTGTAGGGATGTAATACAACAATGAACAATTGACCTTCAAACTTCTTCCAATCTTCTTTAGATCTAAAGCCTGCACACTCAAAGAGAGAGGAAGGGTTGTGCTCCAGATATAGGGACTTTCCTCAGTCAAACCCCATATTGGTGTTTCCACCTCCACAATAACAATATCAATGAAAGATAAATAAATGAAAAAATGAATGATGAATCAATAATGTCCTACAATTCACCACTCAAAAATGGTTTCCTTGAAGAACTGAATTCATACAAATCTCAACATTTTAATTGTTGTTGGCTTGATTTTCTTGAAGACCTACAAGGGTTGGATCTCACAAATAATATGATAACATAAACATGAAAAAACTCACATACACTTTGATATGATGCTTTTATATTGAATTGCTCCAATAAATATCTGAAATGTTGCTCTTGACTTGCTTGACAATGGTCATGATCATAATTTCTCTAATAGTTTCCACTTAGTTTTCAAATGATGAAATTACTAGGTATTTATAGGCATTAAATCTAATTTCCCAAAAAATAAATCTTGATAGCTGACATTTGACATTTAAAATTTAAATAACAAATTGTTGTACTCAACTTATTAAATTTTGGAGGAAAAATAGGGGGACTAAGTCACCTAGCGTGACTTAGTCTCGACCCTAATTTGTGGGATGCAAGGTGTCGAGAGAAAAATATTAAATGTTTGATTTGGTTTTTTACATGGTTTTTCTTGATAAATGTCTAAATCAGCTATAAAATGCATAATTTGGGAAATTAGGTGTACAACTAAGTCTAATTACTTAAAGGGGAGAAAAACATACTGTGAAATTATCAAGTACAACAATTTACAATGCTACATTTAGCCCCACTTTAGTGAGAGTATGAACTTATGATCAAACTCACATTAAAGTAGAAAATAGGTCAAGAGGGGTCTGAATGTCTAAATGTTTGGGTATGTGCAAGATCATCATAGAAAAAACAGGCCTTTAAGTGGCAAAAAAATTAGAAAAATCAAAGTTAGGCAATTTGATGTAAAAATTTGAATGAGTTATCTATATTATTTAAAAAATATGTAAGAATAGAATCTATAGCAAATTGAATTTAGTTTCTAAACTACTAGGTTTATTTTAAAAAAATCTATTTGCTGAAAATTTGAAATTTCAATGCAGCAGCACTTAAATTTCAGGGAAAAAATAAGAAGTAGGTGTCTGTTTGACCACTCTAACCTCAATAAAAAGATAATATTTTTTTAATAATATTTTAGATATAAGTGGAGGACTCATGTCGCAATGTGATGGATTTTTTTTGTAATTTTTTCCCAAGTAAATAATTAATTATGATTTTTTTATTACAACTTCTAAAAAATATAAAAAAACTCGTATGTTTGACCACCTTAACTTGGTCAAAAATTTATGAAACTCATTTTTTTTAATCCTATAGTATGCAAAGCATAGAATGTGATGCATGTTTCAGATTCAAAAAATGTGATATTGTTTGAAAGCTATAGATGTTTTTAAATCAACCTATCAATCATGACTCTAGTCATAATTCAAATAGAAAATGAATAATAATTATTTATTAAATTCAAAGTAAAGCATAATTTTATATTGGTGGAAACTTGAGAATCTTCTTTAAAAGCCCTTTTCATTTAATCAATTTTGAGTAAAAATAAAGTCGTCAGCCACATACTCTACACATACCCATCATATCGCCACTTTTTGGCTCATCATGATCCTGCACATACTTGTTGGAGAGATGAGATGGCAGTGAATCTAGGGGTATGTGCAAGCCCCTATGATTCAAGATCCCATGGAAAACCAACATAACATGCATGTGAAGTGAAATGCAATATGACAAACACGGAGCATACACAATGAAGACACATAAAATTATATACATAACATGAATATAAATAAAGTACAAACACAACGCAAACACAATGCAAGCACATAACATACAATAATCACAAAACAAAAAATAAGGTTAGTACTAAAGGGAATTGAGTAAGGTAAAGAGACCTCAATCTTATTTTTGTTTCAAATACCAAACATCATCCATCAAAAGTGTTATCTAAACAAAATGATACTATCACAAGGATTTAAAATCACTTATGAGCAACAAATATCTCGCTTTAGGAAGCACATAAATTTTAACGTCCAAGAAGAGGGTGCAGGCAAGAAGTTGAGTCCACTTTTTGGCCAAAAAGTGGAAGTGTTTTCACCAATTTTTAGAATTTGTAACATTTGACCTTAAAATTTGAAGCACTTAGAGATGGAATCTTAAAAAAAGTCATTAATCATAAAATGTAGTACTTGGAATCTAGTTTCCAAATATGTAATTTATTTTAATACCCAGATGCCACAAATTGATTTTCAATAGGAATTTCTAAAAACCACTATTTAAAAGTCTTTTTTTTACTATACTATGCACATGTACGTCATCCATATTTTGACCTAAATAATCATATTTTTCTAAATCTTTTTAGGAAAATATTTGTAACTCACTTAAGCATGCTTTCCATATTTTTTGTAATTTTATATTGAATATATTTTTTTTTGTTAATTTTTTATTGGTCATATATGGTGTTTTGAAAAATCATGTACGTCATGCATAACATGACCTAAACTTATCATTTTTTTATTCTTTTTTTTTCAAATTGAAAAGAATTGTCTAAGTTAGATTTTCATAAAAAAAAATTCAAAATTTTTTTTTAATAAAAATTTATTAAAATACTAAAAATCCCTAATAATTCAAGTTTATGGACCCATTTCATCAAAAATTAATTGAAAAATAGAAAAAATAATCTAATTGGAAAAAAATTACATATTTAGAATCTACACAATCTCATCTAAAATGGGTTTTAATTTCATAATATAATTTTGAAAAAAACCTCGTTAACCATATTGACAGTCAATTTTTTCTCTTGATATTGTCATGACCTTGTACTTGTAGGTCTAAGGCTAAGGGTTGGGTTACCGTGCATTTTCTAAGCCTAAATCTAGATGAGAAACATGGATTGTGAATTTCAAACATTTTGGAATAAGTACCCACTTTAAAATGAGTACCTATTATAAAAAATGAATGACTACCTATTTTAAAGCTAAAAAATGACACTTCCACTAGAAGTGGACTCAACTTCTTGCACTTACCCAAGATGAATGACAAAATCACCTAAGAAGGTGCATAAACTCACCTAAAAAGGTGCATAAACTCGCCTAATAAGGCTCATAGATGACAAATTCACCTAAGAAGGTGCATAAATGTCTAAGGGGATGAATTGATAACCACATCCTAGGGGTCATTATAAAAAACACCACCACCAAGGGGGTATGCCAATAAGTCAAATCTCACAATACATGTATGAAATGGAAAGGGATAATATATGCCTCCCCTTAAAATGTCAACATACTTGCTATATTGTTATTTTAAGGAGAAAATAATGCACACCTTCAAAACTAGCTATCTTTGCCCCCAAGTGTGGAGACAAAGACAACCACCTAAGAGAATATCATTTCCATGGAAAATATGGTTGCACCTAGAATTGTACCACCATGAATGGAAATGAGAAAAACACATAAAGCTAAAAATTCCACATAGTGAGGAACAACACCATAGAATAAAGATCATTATTTTTTAGGGTGATTAGGTGCATCAATGCATGAGAGCACCACAATCACAAAGTTGTTGAATTTTATTACTCAAGGCCTGGCATTCATTGGTGGAATGACCATACACTCGAAGATATGCACAAAATGATTTTTTATTATTAAATTTCTTTCATTTTTTCAAAGGGAGAGATATCAAATAGGCTTTGAGAAGCCTTGACAAAATATACTCTTTCTCAATAGTAGAAGACATTTCTTTCTCTTGTGAAGAAATTTTTTCTCACTTACTACAAGATGTCATACATACAATATATGATAAAGCATTATATGAAGATGGGGATGAAGGTTGGAAACCTAGACCTTGCTTGGAAAAGTATGGTATGGACTTCACTTGATTCCTATCATTTTGTTCCATGTTTGCATTTATCCATTTTTAGACAGAATTTTGTATCCAAGGACATAATATTATTCCAACTAAGATGAGATTTTATCTACATGCTCATGAGAAGAATTAGATTTTTCTCAAGCACGCAAATCCTTTTTAATTTTTTAAAGTTAAGCATCTTCCACTCATGAGGGATGAGATTTGAAGAGTCCCCATCACTAGCATGGGGTGATGTTGTTGATATAGAACGAGGTTGAGCAAATGAAACACAAGACTCTCTAGGTTTAGATGGTGAGATTTTGTACTCTCCCATTAAGGAGGGTATAAAATCTAATGAACTCCATTCATCACCAAAACATGCATTTAAAGATGAAGCAATAGCATGATCATCATTTGTATTTGAATCTTTGGACTTTGATGGTAAGATTTTAGACTCCTCTTTGAAATAAGGTGTAAAATCTAATGGCCCCAAATCATTGTCTAATATTTTTGTAGGTGAAAAATAATTATGATTATCATCAACTTATATAGATCCTCCCTTTGAAGTTGGAATCAAAGTATTAAGAGAGTTGGAAGTGTTATGATCATCTTGAGCTTGTGAATTATAAATTTGTTCATCCACTTTAACCATGTATATTTTATTATTATATTCTTACTTCATCTCATGGTGAAGAGTAAATGAGACTCCCTTCATGGCTTAACATATACAACCATCCCAAAGGTGCTAGCAATGGTATGCAAAAATTTCTAGCTTGGAATGGGTAGACCTAGAAACTTAAGCTAGGAATGCACACTATTGAATGCATAAGACAACTGAGAGGGGGGTGAATTAGTTGTACCTTAAAACTTCAAAACCCTCACAAACATTCAAATCCACATTAATTCAATTAACCCTTAATCTATTAGAATTATTTATCATGAAAGAAGATAATAAAATCAAAGCAACACCATACACAATGAAACACCAAATTTACGTGGAAACCCCAAGAAGGGAAAAACCACGTTAAGAATCAGCTCACAATATAAATTAATATCAACATCGAATACAATAGGGCTCACTACAAAAGGGATCATTTCCCAAAAGAAAAAAAGGCTCACTACAAAATAGAAAAGAAGATAGAGAAGAGTGTTACAATGAGAAATCCATCTCAAAGCAATAGAAAAATCCACCACAACATCACCAACACCTTTGCAGTCTTTTTGAATAATTATAGACACCTCCTACTCACTACATTTAGTAATCTAACACATGAAATCTCATACAGAACTTCAAAAATTTGCACCCTACAACTCTACAATTTGCATAATTTGTATCTATCAAATCTATCTTATCATCCCTCAACAACTCAACACTTATTTATACCATCTTCAACCTTGAAAAAATTCTCTAAGGTCGACTATGCACCTCAACCATACAAATTCAAATTAGGTTGGCACCAAAAAATTCCCACAATGGAAAGGAATGAAGGTGGACCACAACACACCTTAGTTAGGACCAAATCCATTCATACATGCCACGCCATGCTTCCAAAAACACTGAAACAACTTTGTCATTAGTGTAAACACACAAGGTCAGTCAAACTTGTGTTAACACCATTAACACTTAAGTACATGCTTCCTTAAATTTGAAGACAACTCGCAAACACCACATAACATTTTAACATAATTTGGATAATCAATAGTGTAAGGAAAAAATGGCGAGGGCTAAGATGATTGCAGCTAAGTTGGTCGCAGCCCGGGCCTCTCGAAATGGCAAGGAAGGAGACCTCCACAGTGGGGATAAGCTACAAGAGAAGGCATCGATGGGAGCTGGTGTTTTGCACGGAAAGAGCAGTGGTTTTGCTGCGCGGGTGACAACCCCAAAACTAGGGCATGGGAGACTGTCGTTCGGTGGTTTTTTCCTTGTTGCTTTAGCCATCTTGGTTGATTTGAAGGCAAAAATGGTTGAAGAAATAGAAGAGATTGTCATTGAGCTTTCCATTCGTGGGATGATCTATCGGTTTAGGGGTTTTTGGCCTAGCCTCCCCCAGTTGCATTCCTGGATCTCTCATGAATGGGAGCCTCTAATTTTTGGTAAAGTTCATATTTTCCCCATGGCTAAGGGGATTTTTGTTTCCAAGTTTGAGAATGCTCAAGATAGAAATATAATTTTATGTGATAATTTTTTTACCTGGGAGGATTAACATTTGTTGATGCTTAAGCCCTGGCATTCTGATTTCAGCCCTACTTTTGAAACTTTCAATAAGATCCCAATTTGGGTTAGGCTACCTAATCTTCCCCTCCACTTATGGACTGATCCTCTTCTAGAGGAAGTGGGTGAAGCCCTTGGTGATTTCTTGTTGGTGGATGATGAATCCTCTGATATTTTTCATTCCACCTTTGCCTACATACTAGTCGAAATGGATGTCTCAAAAGGGTTTCCTACTGAGATTGTTCTTAAATCTTCTAAGGGGTCTTGGGTCCAATCTTTGGACTATGAGAGGATTCCCTTCCATTGCAGAAGATGTTTTAAAACAAGTCATGATGTTGCACAATGTGGTTTTGAGAAAAAAGCCATGAAGGCTACATGGTGGAATGGTGCTTCTCAGTAGCATTATATGATTGAGAAGAAAGTTGAGAAACCTTGGAGTTTTTGTGAAGTGGTTGCTTTGGATTCACAAGGCCTTGGGGTATCCTCTCCAGATGTCTCAAATGGAGGGGTTGTTGCTGCTATGCAAGACTACAATGTTGAAACCCCTAAAGAGATCGAGACTGGGCCTATGGTTGCCGCTTCTGGTAATGGTACTTTGGCTATCATTTTGATTGGTTCTCCTAATTGAGCCACACCTGCAGGGAGGAACACAGTTCAAATCTCTAAGACTATGACTGCAAATATTCTTCTTCAGGATAATGGTGCGCTGGCTTGGCTTGATAATGCAACGCAAGTGGAAGAGGGTTGGATCACTATAAAGGGCAAGAAAGAGAAGTCCTCTAAGCCTCCTTTTTACATGACTCTCTGTTCCACAAGATTATTTCTAAATGTAAATCTTGATGGTTCTTGTTTGGGGGTTGGTTTTTTGCTGTCTGTTGGCTCTTGTGGCTCTATAGTCAGTTGTGGTTCTTAGGCCTTAGTTGTCTATGCTTTCTTGTATTTATATTTTGACAACCTTCTAGTTGTGGGTTCCATATCCATTCAAAATTTGTTTGTAAAGGATTTTGGGTCCCTTCAAAACCTGTTTGTTCCATAATCAAAAACATTTTAACATAATCTATAATATTCCACAAACACCTTGAAATCCAATAAATTCCTTTGCAACAACTTTCACTTGAAGAATGTACACTCAAATAACACCATTAAAACTTAAGTACACACTTCCCCAAATCTAAAGAAAACTCATGAACACCACAAAATTTTAACATAATCTAGAATATTCCACAAACACCTTGAAATCTAATAAATTCCTTTGCAACAACCTTCACTTGAAGAATATACACCCAATACACTCAAATAACTCTTTCATACACTGCAAATCAAGAAACTAACTTCCAAAGCACCAAACCTAAAAATAATTCATTTGAAGAAAGATACAAACACCATCAACACCCTTCTAGATCTGCAAGACCTGAAACCACTTTGTGGAGAAATAAAGAGAAATGCAAAGCAAAGACATTTCTCCCAGACACCTTTGCAATACATAGTTCACACACTAGTGAACACAACTTCCTTTGCACAATGATCCAACACACCAAATTTTGGATGCAAAATATTTGAACACCTTTGATAAAAAAATATGAACCTCACAAGTAGATCTTCAACCAAAATAAATGTGAAGCCAAATCAGAATGCTACTCTACAACATAAAGCATCACTATAACACACCATTTCCTCTTTTTATTTAATTTTATCAAAAGAACTTGGAAACCAAGCATCAAAAATATATAATCAACATCTTTAGTACTTCCTCATCACCACCAAGCCAACTGAAACATAGAAACTCAACCACGCATCCATAGATAGAAGCTTATCAAAGAAAAACTAGAGGTTGACACCAATAGCTTACTAATGAAAACATAATACAACTAATCAAAGTGTCATCAGAGACAACAACAACTCAATAATAACTACTCCCACCCTTGCAAAAAACTCCTCATATAGTTGACACCAATGAAAACACCAAATATTTTTGACATTAATGACAACACCAAGTGCACATACTTGCAACAATCTCCCCCTTTGTCATTCATGGCAACACATTATGTGAAAAAATATCAACACAACAACTCTAATCATCAATTCTCTTGTTCCATGCCAACTCATTATTTCACTTCTTTACTTTCTCCCCCTTACACAATTAACTCATTCCTTTCTCTCTCCCTTGAACATTTTTTCATTTCTCTCTCTCCCCCTTTGACATCAATGGAAAAAGACAAAATATTTGCATTATTCATTCTCTCCCTTTGATATTAATCATACTGTTTACCACTTCTCTACAACTTTCTTTTCTTTACTACTTTGTATACTCCCCCTTAAGATCACACTAAACTGCATCAATCAGTACCACTGCACAATGAAAACACTCACTCATCATGACTGCAACAATCAATAATACCACTACCTACTCCCCCTAAGAGGTAGCCACCAACATCAATCCATAAGAAATAATGAATATTGAGATCCACTGGACTGATGCATCTTCTTATGCATCTAGTTCAAAGAAAGAGGGACAATAAACCCCAACTTCTCCCGTAGATGCTCAAAACTATCCTTAGGAAGATCTTTAGTAAATATATTAGCAACCTAATCCTTTGTAGGAAAATATTCAAGCTTCACTTCATTTTCTACAACCTTCTCTCTCAAAAATTTATATCGAATTGAGTTATTCTTTGTCATTGAATGCATTATCAAATTCATTGATATATTGATAACACTTGTATTGTCAGTATTATGCTTTCCATCAAAACTAATTGAACCTATTCCACAAATCTTATCTCCCAAATCATCTCCAAATTTAACTAATCCTCCATCATACTTTTTGAGTTTAACATACTTTTGTCTCCTGTCATATGATTAGAGTAGCCACTATCAACAACTAGTCATTCTTATCCTCTTGGACATGAAAAGTAAATAAAAAAGTACCTTCAACCTTATCCTTCATCACTAGAATACTTTCCTTCACACAAATTTTAGGGTTAGTAGAACCAAATTCTTCTTTTATAGCCAAAAATAGATATTCATTATCATCAAAATCTCCATAATCAGATTCATCCTTAGAAATACCAGCATCTTCTTTCACATAGTAAGATTTCTTAATCACATTTCCTTTATTTTCCTTGTTCTTATTGTTTAGAGCTCATTTTAGACATCTAGAAGCATAATGACCTATCTCACCATAGGTAAAACATTTAAAAGGTAATTTACCTTTGTACTTACTAGTTCCCTTTTTCATCTTCCTCACAAAGTTAGCTTCCAAATCATCAAGATCTTCATCACCTAAATCTTCAACCTTCTCTAATTTACCAACCTTGAAAGCAATCTTTACTTTTGTACCTTTCTTTAGTTTCCTCATTTCAAGTGCAATCAAAGCAACAATCAACTGATGTCTGGAATGATTTTCAATATCAACAGTTTCCTCAATAGCAGATACCTTTTCATTGTAACAATCCAGAAGAGATCTGATAACTTTCTTCACCACTTTAGATTCTTTAACTATTGCACTAAGGCCTCTCATAGCACTTACCAACTCATCAACTCTTTGTATGTAGCCTTTAATTGTTTCATCTTCAAACATATGCATCATTTCAAACTACACCTTCAAGTTCTACAACTTTGTTTGTTTGACCTTCAGATCTCCTTCATAAATGCTTTCTAACTTATCCCAAACTTCTTTAGTAGACTTCAAACTCATAACTTTAACTAATTCAATATTTGAAAGACTATTCACAATAATAAATCTTGCCTTAGCATTGATCTCATGCACTTTGATTTTTGCACTTGTACTTGGACCATTCAGAGATGGAGTATATATATTCTGATAAGCCTTCTCAATCTTATATCCTTGAGAAGACAAATATCCTTCCATCTTTGTCTTCTAGAATGAATAATCTGAGCCATTGAATCTAGGATATTCCAAAGCAATCGTGTTCACCATCCTGGAAGACAAGAACCATCAATCATATAAACCGTTGGACACAACCATCAAAGATATTTAGACATAATAGGATCATGGAAAGGATTGGTCTCATACTCTCCCCCCCTAAGATTAGACTTCCTCCTGGAAGTCCCCAAAAGTGAGGGTAAACATGATCACTTCAAACACTTCTAAGTTATCCTCTCCTTTTATCAACAAGAATATTATGAAGGCATACTTCAAGTCACATAATACCCTCCCTTAGATTTAACCTCATTAAGGATTTAAAAAAAATCACACTCAAACCATACATATTTCAGACAAGCTTTTTAATAAGTACATGAAAATAACAAAATTTCTTTTACACAGTATCCTAAAATATTAGGGTAAGCTTATAATTAACTATCAATGCTACAAATATTTGATCCAAATTAATGATATTCATATAGATGTCCAAAACATATTCACTTCAATCATCTTTAATCAATTAATCATTCCTCAAAAATATATTTGTCATATTCCCATATTAATTTGCATCTCAAGAAAAAACTCATTGATGCAGTGACAGGGAGGTCATTGACATAATCAACACCTTTTGAGATGTTTCAACCACTTTTTAAGTCTTCAAAACCCTCTCTAGGGTTAACTCCTTCATAGCTACCCCACTTGCCTAGTAGGTGTCCAAACCTTGCTTTTAGGTCTTATCTCTCTATCTATCTAACAAATCCACATACCATGCACCATTTTGAGCACCCATTGTGCCCATTCAAAACATACCAAGAAATCTATTATGTTCACTTTGGACCAAATCCACTTAAGCTGACCTTTTGCACTAAAAAGGGCTCCAATTAGCCCACTTTCACAAAGGAACTCACCTCCAAACTTGCTTCCAACCCAAAATATCACTAGGAAGACCTCAAACTACCTCCAAAACCTCAAATTCTTCAACCATTGATCCAAAACTTTCTTTCTATGACCCTATTTCATGAAACCCTCCTTTTCTTCAAAATAGACAAGGGTTTATTGAAAAACCCATCTCTAGGCCACATGCAACCTCAAAACCCTTTCAATCACTCTTTATTCAGCTTGCACAAGCTTAAGAATCCTTCATATTTTGCTTCCCCCAAGCTTTACTCACTTTTTCACTCAAAAACACTCTTTTCTCAACTAGGGCTTCTTTCCCAAACTTGAAAATGGCCTCTCTTGCCCTTGAAATGCTTCAAACCCATCAAAATTTGTGATATCTCACTGAAACTAACATGTCCTAACCTTCTTCCAATCAATTTCTTTTGTTTGCCACTTCAAGCTATGCCTTTTTGGCCTAAACTCAGTATTTTACCAGTGGGGCAGCATGGGAAACTCCTTCAAATGAATTTTCCCAAAACTAAATTCTTGTTCCTACACCTAAACCTATGCTAACTAGACCCATTCCACCAAGTTAGAGTACACACAAAAGGTGGAATGGTGGTGCAGGGGTACCAATGCAAAATTTTGGTCAATAAGGTCTTTTGTTAGATTTAGGTGTGTGAGTTTTATTTTGTCATAAATAAGGTCATTATATACCATGGTGAATTTAATTTAGGTCTTTGAGAGGGTCATCATGTTAAATTTGTCAAACTATGCAAATGTTGTAAATGTTGTTAATACAAAAGTTGTAAAAGTGCAAAATTGCACAATGAGAGGAAGTTCAATGGTCATATAATCCAAAAGATAGTTCTGGTGGGTTGGGTATCTTTTTTTTGGTTGGAAAAGGTTTATAAAATGTGACAAAACTATTGCAAAATCTCTCTTGAAGATTTGAAGGAAAAATCTAATGTTTTATCTCTATTTTATCAAATTATTCTATGTTTTTCTTGCTTTTCTTAGACCTGTACGGACCGTACAGTAGCAATATTCATCTAAAACCTCTTGAAATTATTAAAGGCATGAATTAACTTCAAATTTTAATTGGTTTGATGTCTTGAGATTGAATTTGGTAGGAGATTTCTTCATTTTTTTGTGGCAGCCCTGTTAACCCTATATTGAGGGTTTGATAATCTCTTAAAATATGAACTTGATCCATTCCACTCTTTGTGGCTATTGTAACTCATGGAATGGGTCCAATACATTAGGACCTAGGTGTTTGAAGGCATTGGAGAGCAGGGGAGTTCATTGGGTAGTTTTGGGCATGATGCCCTATAGAAAACTTGCATGTCTTTCAAGTGAAAATGTGGTATTGAAGTAGGGTAAACCAAAATGTTGAAGTAACTATCTATGTGATGGTTGTTTGGGTTTGTGCAGGGTATTTGTGAAGTGTTGGAGGAATTGGTAGGGTTAGATAAGCCTGGAAGATAAGACTTTCAATAAACCCTTGTCAATTATATGCAAAAGTGATGGTTTTCTAGCTTGGTCTCTTAGAGGTCATGGCTCCAATGAATGATGGTGGATTTTGAGGTTTTTTAACCCAATTAAGGTCTTTTCATTGATTTTTTGGGTCAATTAGGTGTTTTGAGGATACTTCCTTTGGAAAAGTGGGCTATTTGGTGGCCTAAAACTAGGGACAATCAATTGATTCTCCATATTGTTCTAAAGAAACCTAATGAAACCTTTTGGTATGTTGTGTTAGGCCCTAAGGTGTATCTTAGAAGGTGTTTATTTTGGCTTTGTATGGTCTTCTCTAAAAGATATCTCCAAAACGCAGATTTGGAAGGCTACAAGCAACTAGGTGTGAGTTGTGATAAGTTGAGTGGATAGAGTTGAAGGGGGTTGGTTTCTTATTTGGAATTGATGATTTTGAGTTTTTTTTGGTCATCACCACCTTGTTTGACATCAAATGGCCTTTTATTGCATATTAGCCCTTAAATCCACAAATTATCAATATAGATATGTTTTTAGAAATTTGTGTATAAAATGCACTAAACCCCTCAAGATTCCTCCAAAACAAATGAAAATAAGAGTTTACTCACATAGCCATTCAATTCAAATGCATTATAGGTCAAGAGATTGTGTATGGGTAAACACATAAGCTTGAAACTAGAAAATATCAAAATTTTCTAAGAAACAATTCAAAATTCAAGAGAATTCTACTGCTATTATCAATCCAAACTTTCAACAACCAACTTGCCTCGAGTTCCAAAGGCTTATTTAAAATTTTCTCACACAAAACCAACCGAATCATCCCTTGAACTTCCCCAATTAACCAACTTAACTGTTGGCATTCCAAACTTTGCACTTTTACAACTTTTGTCATGACAACATTTTGCAATATTAACAACATTTACATAATGTCCCCACTTGACTCATAAGACTAAAACAAACATTAAAAAATGGCCTAATATGGCCTTAATTGAAAAAAACTTGACTCAAACACCCTATCTCAGCCCAATTCACAAAATGGAGGAACTTAGCGCTCTGCACCATTCACTCGGCCATGAAATCTTTCCAAGTCCCTTGGAAGTCTTCAATTTTTTGACTTGCAAAAATAATTTGATTTGATGCTCCTCCTTGTAGTCTTCCATTTTATCTTCATCTTCACCTTTGGCTTCAATTTATCCATGCAAATTAGTCCTCTTCTTTCCTTATCAATTTGAATCTGCACCTTCTTGCTCTGATATGTCACCATCCATCGACTTCCACTTTGTCCTTCTACTTCATCCATTGCAAAGTAGCTCACACTTTTTTTTCTTCTTCCATCTACTTCATCTTGACCCTTGGTTTGATTCCCATCAAAATTATTATGAAAACAAGGAAGTAATAAATTATTTCCTTCATTCTTTTCCTCTTAACCTTTCTCTCAACAAATCTTGATGATACACATGTCCTTACACTTGCAAAAAAACCTTGTTCAACTGTTTCATGAACTCTTCTCTTCATCATATCTACTACACACTTGAATCCACCCAATTGGATTTTCCAAACATTCAGTTTCACCTCATTCTTTGTCTTCACAACCACCCTTAGGTTCTCCATTCTTGGAACCTCTGTCATGGTAGAATAAGACTACCTACCAACCTCTCTTGACATCCAAGGACAACTCACTACCCTTACCACAACACCATCACTCTTCTCCACTTCATTTGGAGTCTTCACTAAAATTCTATGTTTGGCCTTCTCTTGGACTATCACATCCTTGGTCTCTTTGATCATTGAGACCTTCTCCAAACACTTTTTTCTAACCTCTTCACCACTTGGGGTGACTGTAACTTCCCTCTTAACTCTGTGTATGTGCTAAAATATGGCCACACTTCCTTGCATCTTACCTTTCATCTCTTTACCTTGATTGTCCACTCTTTGCACTTGATACTTTGCCTCATAGACCTCTATCCTACTAGGTTTATGAACCTTTAATCTAACACAATTTGATTTTCCACCATCCTCTTTGGACATCATGCTCTCAACTTGCTTCTCTTCAACCTCAACCATCTTACACTCTTTCACTTTCCATTTACCTTGGATCTTTACACCTTTTACTCTAATGTCTTGTATCAGATTTTTTCCCTTGTTATTACTATATTTGCAGACTTATAATACTTTTTCTTAGCAATGCTTGATTTCCCATCGTGTTCTTCTACCTTCAAGGAACACAAAACTTCACCTATCATGATCTCTTCATGCTTCAGAATCCCATCTTGGCCTTCCACAGTCCATTCACTTCATCTTTATCCATCACCTTTGTCTTCAATCTTTCTACCTCTAAGACCTCTTTGCTATCAGGTCTACCATCCTCTTTGCTATCAAGCTTTTGCTGCCTTCCATCCTCTTGTCCAATCAGTGGACAAAATATATCTCCCACTATGACCTTACTAGACCAATCTTTCCTTTCCTTAGGCAACTCACTTTCACTCACCTCATCTTTTCTTCTTATCCCTACCATTAGGGTCTTTGCCTCTTCTTCCTCTATCCTATCAGACCTACACATCATTGTTTTCATAGTATTTGACTGTCCTACAACTTCTTTTTCTTTCAATTGACAAAATTATGTCCCTCTCTTGACTTCATCATGCTTCCCTAACTCATCTTGCATCTTCACAAGGAATTCATTCCTGATCTCTTCTATGTCAGATTTCATCACCAAATTTTCCTCTTTCCTTTCTATCATTGCATGATTCTTCAATCCAGTTGTCTTGGTATCTTCAAGCCATGAAGTGGTTGCATATTCTTCAAGCCTATCTTCCTCACACCTTATAAACTCTTTTCTTCCCACCATAATCACTCTTGATACCCTGCTTTGTCCCTTATCCTTTTCCACCAATGGAATCAATGTAAATGAAACCCTATCCTTCTCAATCTGATAAATGTTATTCCTTCCATAATACATGGTAGATCTCTCAAATTTTGATGGAATCCCTAATAACAATGACATACACTCATAGGTACCACATCACATAATATTCTATCTTTATAGCCACCTACACTGAACTCAACCCAAGATTGCTCCTTAACCAAAAGAGAATGTTCATCATTCAACTAAGAAACATAATAAGGGTGTTTCATGAGGTATCCTTGCCAAATTCAATTTATCAACCATTTCTTGTGATACCATGTTATCTTACCAAAATCTACCATTACAATACATACCTTGCCATTACACTTGCAGGTGGTTTTGGAAAGTGCTTTTCTTTGTATCATCTCCTTCTCTTCAATCAATTCTCTAACCAAGGCATTCATTCTATCCTTTCTCCAATACAACTCTTCCTCAGATCAGTACTGTGCTCTGATACCAACTAATGCAATTATAGGGAGTTCATTGACCTAATCAACACCTTTTGAGATGTTTCAACCACTTTTGAAGCCTTCAAAACCCTCTCTAGGGTTAACTCCTTCACAACTACCCTACTTGCCTAGTAGGTGTCCAAACCTTGCTTTTAGGTCTTATCTCTCTATATATCTAACAAATCCACAAAGCATGAACCATTTTGAGCACCCATTATGCCCATTCAAAACATACCAAGAAATCTCTTATGGTCACTTTGGACCAACTCCACTTAAACTAACCTTTTGCGTTGAAAAGGGCTCCAATTAGCCCACTTTTACAAAGAAACTCACCTCCAAACTTGTTGCCAACCCAAAATATCACTAGGAAGACCTAAAAATATGTCCAAAACCTCAATTTCTTCAACCACTAATCCAAAAATTGCTTTCTATGACCCCATTTCATGAAACCCTCCTTTTCTTCAAAATAGACAAGGGTTTATTGAAAAACCCATCTCCAGGCCACATGCAACCTCAAAAACTTTTCAAACACTCTTTATTCATCCTGAACAAGCTTAAGAATCCTTCATATTTTTCTGCCCCCAAGCTTTACTCACTTTTTCACTCTAAATCCTCACTTTTTCACTCAAAAACACTCTTTTCTCAACTAGGGCTTCTTCCCCAAACTTGAAAATGACCTCCCCTTCCATTGAAATGCTTCAAAATAATCAATATTCACTATATTTCACAAAAACTAACATTTCCTAACCTTCTTTCAATCAATTTCTTCTATCTGCCACTTCAGCTATGCCTTTTTGGCCTAAATTTAGTATTTTACCACTAGGGCAGGGTTGAAAACTCCTTCAAATGACTTTTCTCAAAACTAAATTCTTGTTACTAAACCTATACCTATGCTAACCATGCCCATTCCACTGAGTTACAGTATGTTCAGAAGGTGGAATGGCCTTTTATTGCATACTAGCCCTCAAACCCTCAAACAGTCAATACAAACCTATTTTCAGAAATTTGTGTATAAAATGCACTAAACCCCTCAAGATTCCTCCAAAAAAATGAAAATAAGAGTTTACTCACATAGACATTCAATTCAAATGAATTAGAGGTCAAGAGACCCTGTACGAGCAAACACAGAAGCTTGAAACTGGAAAATATCATAAATTTCTGAGAAACAATTCATAATTAAAGAGTTTCTACTGCTATTATCAATCCAAACTTTCAAAAACCAACCTGCCTCAATTTCCAGAGGCTTATTTAAAATTTCTCAAACAAAACCAACTGACTCATCCCTTCAACTTCCCCAATTAACCAACTTAACTGTTGGCATTCCAAACTTTGCACTTTTACAACTTTTGTCATGACAACTTTTTGCAATATTAACATTTACATAATGTCCCCACTTGACTCATAAGACTAAAACAAAAAATACAAAATGTCCTAATATGGAATTATTTGAAAAATTGACTCAAACACCCTATGTAGACCCAATTCACAAAACAAAGGTGAATCATAGATTTTAATGGTTGATAAGGAATGTTATGTCTCTTTTGCTCAATTCGGGTCTTTCACCTAAAGGAAAGAAATAGATCCCACACCATAAATCTAGGTGGTTCACTCAAATTAAGGAATGTATGATGTAATTATGACTAAAGGAAATGATCTAAGTGCAGCTAACTGATAAAATGGATTGATTATTAATGCAAAACCAATGAGATGTAGATTGTTTGAAAACACGTTGTAATATGCAGAAAACACTTAGAAATGAATGTAAATTGCAACAGAAATGGATGAAATTGAAAGTGTGAACCTGAGATATTGATGAAGACTGGAAATGACTTCTGGAATGCTACTGATGCTGATTTTTAAGCCTGGTGAGACACATTCACCATTCTAGGTGAATTAGTCCCTAGTTCAGTGAAACTATTATGGAGCCCATTTTGGACAAATGGGTATCCAAACATGCAGAAAACCAAAATTAGGCGTGGAAGTGGGACTCATTCACACCCATGGTGAATGAGTCCACTTTTGAATTTCTAAAGATTCAAAGATAGAAACAGGAGCCTTTGGTCTACACTTTTTGCTTCTTTAGGTGTCTAGTTATGAAACTGTCAAATTTGGGCCTGAAGGTGACTTTTTGTTGATGTTTTGCCTTATCCAATGAAGAGATGACTTGAAAAACTTTGCAATACAATATTCAATTATTTCCAAGCCTCCAAGATGTCTAAATCTACAAGCACACAAGACAAGAGAGAGAAATGTTGAATGTTAGGGCATGGGGGTTTGCCTTGGCCAAACCCCTTTTAGGTAATTAAATCAAAATAGAGAAAGAATGTAGTGAAGTATGCAATAATGGATTTATTACCTTGCCATGATGATTGATCTAGAATGTCTACAGAAAAACATGAAGAATCTTCCCTTGAATGTCTTAGGGAGCTACCTTGATGACTTGCAATGATGAAACCCTAGCTTGCTTGACTTGAAGGAGAAGATAGATGATGAATGAATGATAAGAGATGTGTGAACTAGTTAAGAGATTAATGGGGGTTGAAATGGATGGAAAAACACTTATTTATACACTCTTATGCCCTAATTAACCAATAATACATCATCACAGGCCGACATAAGGTCTTTTTGAATAAAAAGCTAAAAGAAACTTTGAATTATTTTGAATTTGGAGCCAAGAGGGACTCATTCACTACCCATGGCAAATGGGTCCCACTCTAGGATTGTAAGTGGGTGTCAGGAATTAAGTTGCATTTAATGTGGTTTGTCGAGTTTACATTCAAAAATACACTTAATCAAGTCTTATGAGTGCATAAAGGGGCCAAATAAAACATAAGAAAGGTGTAAATAGTGATAACAATCCTAGAAAAGCATGAAATCTTGTTACAAGACCTTACAACACTTTGAAATAGGGCTTGATAAGGGATAAAAAGGTGATTTTTAGATGAATTATAATGAAAAGAGTCTAGAAAAGTGTAGAAATGTGTTACAACACCTTCACAAGACATCAATAAATGCATTTTACAAGTGTCCAAGACCTAGTGTGGATGTGTACAACACCTCACAACACTAAATCAAGGCCTCCTTAAGTCCAGTTTATCATCAATTATACCCCAAATCAAGTAAGTTACCTTTTTTCTATGGTACATTTAAATGGTCGATAAGGAATGTTATGTCTCTTTTGCTCAATTAGGGTCTTTCACCTAAAGGAAAGAGATAGATCCCACACCATAAATCTAGGTGGTTCACTCAAATTAAGGAATTAATGATGTAATTATGACTAAAGGAAATTATCTAAGTGCAGCTAGCTGATAAAATGGATTGATTATTAATGCAAAACCAATGAGGTGTAGATTGTTTGAAACCACATTGTGATATACAAAAAACACCTAGAAATGAATGTAAATTAAAACAAATGTGAATGAAACTGAAAGTGTGCACCTAAGATATTGATGAAGATTGGAAATGACTTCTGGAATGTTGTTGATCTTGATTTTTAGGCCTAGTGGGATTCATTCGCAATTTGGGTCCCCAATTATGTGAAACTATTTTGGATCTTATTTCAGACAATGGGTATCCAAAAATGCAGAAAACCAAAATTAGGCTTGGAAGTGGGACCCATTCACCACCCATGGTGAATGAATCCACTTTTGAATTTCACAAGATTCAAAGGTGGAAACAGGAGCCTTCGGTCTACACTTTCTACTTCTTCAGGTGTTCAGTTATGAAACTATCATTGAATTCAGGCCTGAAGGTGACTTTTTGTTGATATTTTTCCTTATCCAATGAAGAGATGACTTGAACAACTTTTCAATGTAATATTCGAGTATGTGGAGGATCATCATGGAAAAAATAGGCCCTTAAGTGGCAAAAAATTTAGAAAAATCAGAGTTAGGAAACTTGCCATAAAAATTTGAATAAGTTATCTATATTATTTCAAAAATATGTAAGAATAGAATCTGTAGAAAATTGAATGTAGTTTCTGAACTACTAGGTTTATTTTTTATTTTTTAAATCTATTTGGTGAAAATTTGAAATTTCAATGCAATAGTACTTAAATTTTGGGGAAAAATAAGAAGTAGGTGTTTGTCTGACCACCCTAACCACAATAAAATGATAATATTTTTTATAAGATTTTAGATATAAGTAGAGGACTCATGTCCGGATGTGATGCATATTTTTTTGTAATTTTTTTCCAAGTAAATAATTAATTATGAATTTTTTATTAAATTTTTTAAAAAATATAAAAAATCGTATGTCGACCACCTTAACTTGGTCAAAAATTCATGAAATTCATTTTTTTTAATCCTATAGTATGCAAAGCATAGAATGTGATGCATGTTTCAGATTCAAAAAATGTGATACCATTTGAAACCTATAGATGTTTTTCAATCATCCTGTCAATCAAGACTTTAGTTGTAATTCAAATAGAAAATGAATAATAATTATTAATTAAATTCAAAGTAAAGCATAATTTATATTGGTGGAAAGAAGAGAATCTCCTTTAAAAACCCTTTTTGTTTCATCAATTTTGGGTAAAAAAAAGGTCATCCACATACCCTACACATACCCATCATATCACCACTTTTTGGCCCATCGTGATCCTGCACATACCCATTCAATTATTTCGAAGCCTCCAAGATGTCTAAATTTGCAAACACACAAAACAAGAGAGATAAATGTTGAATGTTAGGGTGTGGGCATTTGCCTTGGTCAAACCCCTTTTAGGAAATTAAACTAAAATAGAGAAAGAGTATAGTGAAGCATGCAATAATGGAGTTATTACCTTGCCATGATGATTGATCTAGAATGTTTGCAACAAAACATGAACAATCTACCTTGAATGTCTTAGGGAGCTACCTTGATGACTTGCAATGATGAAACCCTAGCTTGCTTGACTTGAAGGAGAAGATAGATGATGAATGAATGATAAGAGATGTGTGAATGAGTTAAGAGATTAATGGGGGTTGAAATGGATGGAAAAATACTTATTTATACACGCTTATGCCCTAATTACCCAATAATACATCATCATAGGTTGACATAAGGTATTTTTGAATAAAAACCCGAAATACATCTTGAATTATTTTTAATTTGGAGCCAAGAGGGACTCATTCGCCACCCATGGTGAATGGGTCCTGCTCTAGGCTTGTAAGTGGGTGTCGGGAATTAAGTTGCATTTAATGTGGCTTGTTGGGTTTACATTCAAAAATACACTTAATTAAGTCTTATGAGTGCATAAAGGGGCCAATATAAAGCATAAGAAAGGTATCAATAGTGATAACAAGCCTATAAAAGCATGAAATCTTGTTACAAGACTTTACAACACTTTGAAATAGGGCTTGATAAGGGATAGAAAGGTGATTTTTAGATGAATTATAATGAAAAGAGTATAGAAAAGTGCAGAAATGTGTTACAAAACTTCACAATACCTTCATAAGACATCAATAAATGTATTTTATAAGGGTCCAAGACATAGTGTGGATGTGTAAAACACCTCACAACACTGAATCAAGGCCTCCTTAAATCCAGTTTATCATCAATTATTTCCCAAATCAAGCAAGTTGCCTTTTTTTCTATTGTACAAGAGGAACTTAGTGCTCTGCACCACTCATTTCCTTTTTATTACGATAATCCCTATTGTTAAATCACAAGTATTTCACATCACAATAATTTGGTTTACTACAGACAAGTTAGCAACACAACATTGTCTTACTACACTATTCTAGGAAAGGGATTTATGAGGATGAATGGTGCCAAAACCCACTAAATTCCATAACACTTGTTAGAATTTAGGTAGATCGGAGCAATAAACATTAACAATTATATGTAGATTAAATAACCCCAAAAAAATAATGAAGAATAACACAAAAGAGATAAACACAAAATTTTAACATGGTTCACCCAAATGGGTTGCATCCACAAAAACTTAGCCACCTAGTGATTTTATTATCCAGTGCAAAACATATTACAATCTCATGAATACCATACTGCAACATACATCCCAACTACTTATAACAAGCTTTTTGGAAGCTTCTAGAATTAGGGTTTTACAAAGTCATTTTTCATTTGTCGGTTAACAAAAAATAACTATTGACATCTTGATGGGAAAAAAAGGGGGAAAAAAGAATTTCAAGGGTTGCACCCTTGAACCCTTGCTATTAGGGGCTGCCGCCCCCAAAACCTAGCAAGGATACATAAAGAGTGTGCAATATTTACATGATTAGTCACTATATACTGACAATCTCCCACTTGGAGACTGATCCTGGACAACACTACTGCATTTGCAACTCCCACTGGATTAAAGGTCTGGTTGGTTTCTTATGTCCACCATTATTAGTCATGAAGTCCAATGGAAATTGATGAGAAAATCAATTTCTTCCATGTAACTACCTTTGTGAACATATCTACAAGATTCTCACTTGTGTGAATTTTCTCCAACTTTGTTGCAAGTATGAGCAAGTTTGGTGGTGTTGTCATTAATGTTTTCATTGATGTCAACATAGTTCAGAATATTGTAGATTGTGCATGTATAGTTGAGATATTGTGAGTACATGAAGTTATCCTTATGATGTTCCAGATGTGCTGAAATGATGGGTTACCAAGTGCTTTTGAAAAAAATTAATAAAGAGTGAAGTTAGAGTTATGTATGTGTTCAAAATATTCTATGGTATGTGCTTCATGTTTCTTCTGCATTGATCCTATGCTCGTACTGATTTGAAGTTTTGTTGTTGGTGATCTATTGGTGATATCTCCTGATTTTTTGTTGTTGGTTTGATGGAAGGTGAAAGTTGTGTTCACCGGTGTGTGAACTATTTTGGTAGAATTGGTTATCTATGGACTAGGAGAAATTTTTCTGCTCCACAGTCCTTTGCTATTTTGTTTTAGGTCTTGTGGATCTAGAATTTGTCTTGTAATGACGTTCTCTAGGTTTTGGAAAAGATGTTCAAGTTTTGGTGCTTTGAAAGATGAGCTTCAAAGTTGTGTGGGATTGCATAGTCTAGATGGACTGTTGGAAAGAGTTTTGTGTTCAAAGGTTGTTACACCTACTACAAATATATCTGGAAGTATCTAATATGTGTTCTCGTGCATGATGAAGCATGTTACATCATCCGCGTGTTATCCTCTTGTTGGAAAGCATGTACTTCAATGTTCATTTGTATTTTCATTAGGCTTGGCCAACCTAGTGTTTACACTTCATATGAAGAACTTAAAATGTTGAAAATGTGTGTAAATTTCTATGGTGGATCTTTCTATTATCTTTGTATCTATAGGTAGTGAGCCTCCCTGTTGGATAGTGAGTCATTTTTGTAGGCAGTGAGCCTTTGTATCTAGACAGTGAGTCCTATAATAGGTAGTGAGCCCTGGGTAGTGAGCCTCTTGTATTCAGTTTTGCTATCACTTTATATTGTGAGTTAACCCTCACCGTTGTTTTTCCCTTATTGGGTTTTCCACATAAAATCTAATGTTCATTGTGTTAATTTCACTTTCAGTTATCTGCATTTCATGTTCATACTTAATAACCAAATTTTGTGCAATTTTCGTACACACGCCCCACCGGAGGTGGGGACCCTCTTTTTCTTTCATTTTTGGTGTCTTGGCCCTTGGATTTTGAGGTTTTGTTACCTTTTCATGTGCTTGAATGATTATCTTATTCATGCAAATGCCCCCCCTTCTGGGAAGCATTTTGAAAATCCAATGTTTTGAACTCCTTTCGGGTTTTTGGCTCTATTTGGGAAAATTCCCTCTGGATGAAATTCCTCGGATGCTTTGAAAACCCTATGGCTAATGTTTTGCACTATTTTTCAAAAAAATTCTTACCTCGCGGAATTCCTCATGGACTAGATTTTCCCAAAAATTTGTCTCCTTGCTAAATTCCTGGATTGCGTTTGGCCTGTCTTGCCGATTGCATTAATTCTTGGTGGTACGATTCTTACAACCAATATTTAGTGGGTTTTGGAGGATTTCTTGTTGTCATATGCTTTGCATTGCCATTAAGGATTTTGATGTTGAATGCTTGATTGATTTTCTGGACTTGAGTGAGTTTGTGAGCTTGTTTCAATTTCATTTAGGTGAAACTCACCTACGTCTCTTTTGAATAACCCATCCTCAGGCTTAGTTAGAATGGCAATCAAAATCTAAGCTAATTCCCCTACGTTAATGGCAAATTTTAGGGTTTAAGCTTAGGAGATTGATGATTAAATTTGGGGCATCACCGTCCCTCACCAATTTGCCTCTGAGAATGTTGGGAACCAATGGATAACCAATAGGAGACTTGAAACAAATCAGATTCGAGCCCAAGGTCCTCAAATTTGTGATCATTCGATCAATTTGAGTGAAGTCGTGAGGAAACGTCGACATTCATGTTTTCCTTCGCTAGCAGATTTCCCCGATTTTCCATTTCCTCTATGTTTTCCCAAAATGTGTTGTAGTTCAACATTTTTCCTACTTCATCTATTTTCGCTCCTTCTGGATTTTCTTGAAATTTCCTTTGTCCCTTCATTTTTCCACAATTCGTAAGATATTGTTGTTTTCACAGATTTCCGTCCTAGGCAGAATTTTTTGAAACTTTGTTGAAAATGAAGAACTAAGAGATAGCATGATTTAGCTGGTGATGATGCATTGTATGATCAACTTGAATTATTTAAAGATGTATCATGTTGTTTCTTAGTTAATGACAGTTGATTAAATGATTATTGGATGCTTTTATGTTTATTTCACTAAAATCCACCTGGCTGATAATTTTTTGAAATTCCTCTCTGGCCTAGATTCCGCGGGAGGACTAGAAACCCAAACTTTGAGATGATTAATTTTATGAGGTTTTAGAGCATTTTCGCTTATCTTGGGACTTGCATTGAGGTTGAGTATGTCATTTGCGGTTAATTAATTTGGGTTCCATGTGATCTTTATTGTGGTTCCTTGGTGGATATAGGCTGAATCGAGTCGAGAGGTGGCTAGTAAGACAGTAGGCAAATGGATTCAGGTGCTAAAGGATCTTCGCTCTTAGAAGCATAAAGAATTAAGCTAGACATAAAGAGTAAGGTTCCTGAGTCTAAGTTGTCATCCACTTGGTCTAAAATTGGAGACACTAATGTGGACAGATTGGGATAAGGTCGTCAATCAATCAAAGGATGAGATTAAATCTATGGATAGGAAATTTAAAGTGTTGGTTACTCCACCCTTGGCCAATCTAGATGGAATCTTCTTAAAGGTGCAAGATCAAATAGATAAAAATAGGTGAAAGAGAATTTAATATATGGCTACATTGAAATTTTTGCTTCCCTAATATTCATTCGTCATCCTTCACATGCATTGGACCATATTACATTGGAGACCCTAGGCCGACATGGATGAATCCTAGGCATTTAATGCTATTTCATGTTGTTCTTGAACTTCTTGGGCCGACTTGTTTGTGGCAGTTTTATTATTGTAAACCCTAATTTGGCCAACATATCTTGGGGGGTTTCTATAAATATGGCATTTCGGCTCATTTGTAAGGGAGTAGTAGAAGTCATTAGAGTAGAAGAATTGACTTAGAAGCAAGTAGAGTGGTAAAGCAAGAGTTAGTTCATTATGAGAAAATGTTGTAACATAGAACACTGGAATTGTTGTTGTTATTGGATGATTCAATACAATTGAAGACATTGTGATTTTCGGTGATCTCTTTGTGTTGACTTATTTTGAATGGTTCTTGTTGTTCTATCTTTTGGAATTGCTTGATGATAGATTTAGAATTAGGTATGATTTAATGGTATTTATGGTTTGATGCTTGAAGTGTTTGTAGCAATCCTTGGTCCATACTTTTAGCAACTGGTTGATTGTGAGTTGCTTTGTAAAGTTAGCCTATACCTTATATTCATTGTGCTTAGTTCAATTGTGAAGGTTTGTTCATTTCAATTGCAATAGGGTTGGTTTGAATGAATGTTCATGATCTGAAAATATTTAATGCCTTAGAAGATTGCACTATTTCTATAAGATTGCAGATTCATCTGGGTCAAGCAAGAATTAGTTTATGAGGGATTGGTCCATTTCAAGTATTTTATCATTTGCATTGTTAATCTTAAGATTAGTGTTAATTTTAATCTCTCTAAAACCCTTATCTCTTTTGCTGCTTATTTTGAATCTAGGTTAGATTTAAGATTGGAAGTATCACCATATTGCTAGATTTGATAAATTTAAGATTCAGTATTTGCTTGTAGTAAGGTCCCTTTGTGATTACCAGCATTTTCACATTTATCACTGAGTTGTTTATGCATTTTCAAGACCTAACATTAGAGACCTTGGGGTTATCTCTTGAGGCTTACTGATAGAGATTTACCTTTCAAGAGAGATAGGATATTATATTTTGTCTGAGTTGTTGTACATAAAACATCATCAACAAAAAATAGTGTGGTTGTGAAATTGATAAGTGTTAGGAGTTTTATGTTTGAATTTGGTGACAACTAATTCACCCCCCTCTTAGTTGTCATGTACCCTTTTAACAATTGGTATTAGAGCTTTGGTTCCTTGGAATAGAGCTTAACCGCTTAAGGAAGATCTGATGGCGCATAAGTTGGTGATCCCTATGTTTGATGGATCTAATTATAGTGACTGGAAAGTGAAGATGAGAGTATATATTATCTCTCTTGGTTACAAGACCTGGAAGGTTGTTGTGATGAAGTATGTTGCTCTGGCGAGTGGTCCTACTACTACAGATGAGGTTTCTTCTTATGAGGAGAATGAAAAAGTGAGGTATGCTATTTACAGTGTTTTATCCAAGACTAAGTGAACATAAGTTATCTCTCTAGGCACTACTTATGAAGTTTGGAAGAAGTTGGAAGATATTTATGAAGGAAATGATAGAGTGAAATTGACAAAGACATTGATGGAAAAGTGTAGATATGAGAATATGAAAATGGAAGAAGGAGAAGATATTGCAAGCTATTTTTAGAGAATTGATCTGGCAACAAATGAAGTTAGAAATCAAGGGGGTACTTTGACTGATGAAGATATAATTGAGAAGATTCTAATGACTCTACTGGAATGTTATAGTGACAAAGTTTCAGTTATTGAGGAAACATATGATCCTAAGAAATATACTAAAGAAGATCTATTTGGCGCCTTGACTACATTTGAGATGAGAAAGTTTGGAAATAAAGAGGAAAATACAAAAACAACATTTAAAGCAACAAAGATTGAAGATGATTTGGATAGTGATAGTTCAGATGTGTTGGAAGAAAACTTTACATGGAAGTTGAAGAAAGGTATTGGTAAGTATAAAGGTATGTTTCCCTTTAAATGCTTTAGTTGTGGTAATATTGGTCATTATGCTTCAAGATGTCCAAATAGAACTGTACATAAGAAGAACAAAGATCATAAAGATAAAAAGGATAAGAAATAAAAAAAGTTGTACTATGTTAGAGAAGAAGATAGAATCTCTGATGATGAATCTGATTATGAGAATGATAATAGTGAATGCTTGTTCTTAACTTTGGACAGTAAATATTTTTTTGCTAACTTTGGAAAATGTGCAAGAAAAAGTGATTCATAGAACAAGAAGGATGAGATGGAAGGTATTTTGGTAATTGCATTTCATACTAGATAGGATGAAGACTATTGGGTGATTGACAGTGGATGTTCTAATCACATGACCAGAGATAAAAGTAAGTTTAATAAACTTGAAAAGTATGATGGTGATTTGGTCATGTTTGGTGATGATTCAGGAGAAAAGATTGTTAGGAAAGGTACAATTAGTTTTGATGGAATACACAACACTGATGATGTATATTATGTAAAGGGTCTAAGGAATAACCTTTTGAGTGTTGAACAGATGTGTATTAAAGGTTTTAAACTTGTGTTTCAAGATAATACATGTGAGATCAGAAAAGGATCCAAAGCTATGGTTGTTACAAGAAGGAGAACTCATGGAAACATCGGTTAGCTTAAGGGTGTTGATGGTTAGTGCCTTGTATCTCAGGTTAATGAAATTTGGTTGTGGAACCAAAGAATGGGACATGTAAATTTTGATGATTTGGTAAGGATCAGTTCAAGAGATGTTGTCTGAGGTCTGCCTAAAATCATAAAGCCTGCTAATACTATTTGCAGAAGTTGTCAGCTAGGGAAACAAGCAAGATGCAGTTTCAAAGGAAAAGAAAAAACTACTACCAGAATGTTGGAATTAATTCATACATACCTCTATGGTCCTACTAGAATAGGAAGCCTAAATGGTGATAGGTATTCCATGCTCCTTATTGATGATTATTCTTAAATGACATGGGTTGCTTTTCTTAGAGAAAAGACTCAGGCTCTGGATAGGTTTAAAGTGTTCAAAGCAAGAGTAGAAAATGAAGTGAACCTAAGGATCAAATGTTTGAGATTTGATAGAAGTGTAGAATTAACTTCTAGTGAGTTTAATACATTGTGTGAAGAGCATGACATAAATAGACACTTTTCTACTTTAAGAACTCCTTAGCAGAATGTGAAGGTTGAAGAGGATATGCATAGACCCATTGAGATAAGTGAAGTTGAACCTAATGATACTATCTGCAGACAAGTACCTGAAGAGAATAAAGAGGAGGAAGAAGAAGAAGAAGAAGAAATTGAAGAAGAAGAAGAAACTATGGAACTTGTTGTTAAGACTCCTAAGTATGCCAAAAGAATCATCCACAAGAATAGATAATTGGAGATAAGAGTGAAGGTGTGAAGACAACAAGTAAAGTAGTAGCTAGGGTAAATCCGTGCTTACTTTCTAAAATTGAACCTAAGTCTATATGTGAAGCATGTGAAGATGAAATTTGGCTTAGAGCTATGAAAGAAGAGTTGTAGCAAATAGAGAAGAATCAAACATGGGAACTGGTTCCTAGACCTGTGAATAAGAATGTAATTGGTTTAAAGTGGGTGTTCAAGAATAAGTTGAATGAAAATGCTGAAGTTATAAGAAACAAAGCAAGACTTGTATGAAAGGGATACTCACAAGTTGAAGGCATAGAATTTGAAGAGACATTCACCCTAGTGGCAAGAATGGAAGCTATTAGGATGTTTTTGGAATTTTCTACCCACAAGGATTTCAAGGTATATCAGATGGATGTCAATTCTACATTTTTGAATGGTGAATTGGAAGAAGTTTACATGGAACAACCTAAAGGTTTTCAATTATTAGACAAACCGGATATGGTTTGTAAATTAAACAAGGAATTGTATGGACTGAAACAAGCTCCTAGATCATGGTATGCAATATTGGATAGATACTTGACACAACAAGGATTTAGCAAAGGCTCTGCTGACAACAATCTCTACTTCAAAGTGAAAAGTAACAAAATGTTGATAGTAGTAGTATATGTTGATGATATCATCTCTGGAGGAAATGAAAGTATGTGTAAGAGACTTGTAGAGGAAACACAAAAAGAATTTGAAATGTCCATGATTGGTGAGTTGAATTTCTTTCTTGGTCTTCAAGTAAATCAAACTGGTAAAGGGATATTCATTTCACAATCTAAGAATGTGAAAGAGTTATTAAAGAAGTTTGGAATGGATGATTCCAAACTGGTTAGTACTCCTATGGTGACTGGATGTAAGGTGAGTAAAGATGATGAATCTACTAAAGTTGATCAGAGAAAATGCATATCTATAATTGGTGGACTGATGTATCTTACTACTACCAGACCGGATATCATGCATGTAGTATGTTTAGTTTCCAAATTTCAATCAAATCCTAAAGAAGCATATGTTATAGCTGTAAAGAGGATATTCAAATATCTTAAAGGTACACTAGATTATGGCTTATGGTATCCTAAGGATGTTGATTTCACTTTAAGTGCTTATACCGATGCAGATTAGGTTGGTTGTGTGGATGACCAGAAGAGTACTAGTGGAGGTGCTTTCTTTCTTGGTGGAAGATTGGTTTCTTGGTTGAGTAAGGAACATGATTCAGTTTCTTTATCCACTACAAAAGCATAGTATATTGTTGCAACATCCTACTACACATAGGTTTTGTGGATGAAGCAAACTCTGGAAGATATTGGAGTGGTATGTGATGAGCCTATTCCTATTTTCTATGACAATACAAGTGCTATAAACATTTCAAAGTATCCAATATTGCATTCAAGAAAAAAACATATATCTATCAAATATCATTTCCTGAGAGAAAAGGCGTTGGAGAACAAAGTCAGGTTGTAATATGTGTCAATAAAGGAACATATTGCAAATATATTCACTAAGGCTCTACCGAAGGATACTTTTGAGTATCTTAGGGAGAGGTTGGGGGTCATTGACCCTCCAAACTAGCTGCACATGGAGGTGCATCAGTCTAGTGGATCCAAAGATTCTTCATTTATCTCTACTGATGAATGAATCTACTCCACAAGGGGAGTAGAAAGTTTTCATTGTTTTAGTATGAGTTGAATGGGTGCACTCCTAAGGGGGAGTGATCGGAGCTTTTGATCTTTTCCATTGATGTCAAAGGGGGAGAGGGAGTCATGTGAAAAATAGTAAAAGAGAAAGAGAAAATGTGTTCTCTCAGAATATTGTGCAGAGTGTTTAAAGGAGAATGTGGTATTTGATGGTTTTTCACATAATGTGTTACCATCAATGACAAAGGGAGATATTGTTGCAAGTATGAGCAATTTTGGTGGTGTTGTCATTAATGTTGTCATTGATATCAACACAATTTAGAATATTGTAGATTGTGCATGTATAGTTGAGATGTTCTTGAGATATTGTGAGTACATGGAGCTATCCTTATGATGTTGCAGATGTGCTAAAATGATGGGTTACCAAGTGCTTTTGAGAAAATTAATAAAGAGTGAAGCTAGAGTTATGTATGCGTTTAGAATTTTCTCTGGTATGTGCCCCACGTTTCTTTTGTGTTGATCCTATGCTCATGTGGATATGAAATTTTGTTGTTGGTGATTTGTTGGTGATATCTCCTAATTTGTTGCTGCTGGTTTGAAGGTGAAAGTTGTGTTCACCGGTGTGTGAATTGTATTGGTAGAATTGATTATCTATGGACCGGGAGAAATTTTTCTGCTCCACAGTCCTTTGTTGTTTTGTTTTAGGTCTTGCGGATCTAGAATATGTTTTGTAATGATGTTCTCTAGGTTCTAGCAAAGATGTTCAAGTTTTGGTGCTCTGAAAGATGAGCTTCAAAGTTGTCGTGTGGGATTGCATAGTCCGGATGGACTGTTGGAAAGAGTTATGTTTTTTTAAGGTTGTTACACCTACTTCAAATGTATCTAGAAGTATCTAAGATGTGTTCTCATGCATGATGAAGTGCTTTACATCATCCTCGTGTTATCTTCTTGTTGGAAAGCATGTATTTCAATGTTCATTTGTGTTTTCATTAGGTTTGGTCAACCTGGTGTTTACATTTCATATGAAGAACTTAAAATTTAATTAAGGAAGCATGTGGTTGATCTGAGATGTTGCTTTTGGTCTTGGTTAAGTGTTTAATTGGTCCACTCTCATTCTTTTCCACCGTGAGAATGTTGAGTTGTCAACCTAGTTTGAATTTATGAAATGAAATGTATGTGGTTGATGCTAGAGAATGTTTCTAAGGTTGTAGATGGTATAAATTCAAGTCGAGATGCAAAGGATTAGATTGTACATAAGTAACGAAGTAAGCCACAATTCAAGAGCATATTTCTGTGAAATTGAATCAAGGAAACAATACTTTATTGTGTTAGATTCCTGAAAGTAGTGAACTGAAGGTTTCTGCAATATTCTGATCAAGGTTACAAATGTGTGTAAATTTTTGTGGTGGATCTTTCTATTATCTTTTGTATCTATAGGAAGTGAGCCTCCCTGTTGGATAGTGATTCCTTTCTATAGGTAGTGAGCCTTTGTATCTGGACAGTGAGTCCTATTTTGGGCAGTGAGCCTTGGGTAGTGAGCCTTTTGTATTCAATTTTTCTATCACTTTATATTGTGAGTTAATCCTCACTATGTTTTTTCCCTTATTAGATTTTCCATGTAAAATATGGTGTTCATTGTGTTGATTTTATTTTTAGTTATCTGCATTTCATATTCATACTTAATAATAGAATAGTGTGGTTGTGAAGTTGATAAGTGTTAGGAGTTTTATGCTTGAATTTGGTGACAACTGATTCACCTCCCCTCTCAGTTGTCTTGCACCTTTTTAACAAAATTCAACTATCCATCCTCCAAAACTGACTGGATGAAGTGGTATATGAGTTGTATGTGTGTAGTTTTTGAATGTAGAGCTAAATTATTATCAATATGAATGACACTCTAGCTATCAGTGTACAAAGGGCCATCTTCTTGTCGTTGTCCAAATTCCTCTAGAAAATGTTGTAACCAAATCATCTCCTTGTTAGATTTTGTAGCAACAACATAGTCAACTTCAGTGGTTGAAAGCTCAACAACCTTTTTCAGCCTTGAAGTCTAACTTACAACACTACCTCCTATAGTAAAAACATACTTTGTAGTATTTCTCCTATTATCAATATCACCTGCCAGATCAGAGTCAACATATCCTTTTAGATCATAATTTTTTCCTCCAAAACATAGTTTCTTTGAAGTAGTACCTCTTAAATATCAAAGAATCCATGTTACCACATTCCAGTGTTTCATTCTTTGATTGCTCATATACCTTCTCACAACTCCCACTGCGTGTGCAATATCTAGCCTTATACATACCATTGCATACATCAAGCTACCAGCTACTGATGCATATGGTATCTTAGACATTTTGTCTTCCTTCTCTTGTGTCTTTGTACACATCTCCTTAGTCAACTTAAAATGACTAGGAAAAGGTGTACTAACTTCTTTTTCATTTTGCATGTTAAACCTTTTCAACACCATCTCTACATACTCACTTTGAGACAAAAATAATTTTCTATTTGTCATGTCCCATGTGATCCTCATACTGAGGATTTTTTGCTGCAACAAAATCTTTCATAGCAAGTGAATTTTCTAATTTCTACTTAAGTTCATTAATATGTTGCATGTTAGACCTGACATCAAGCATGTCATCAACATAAAGCAACAGGACAATATAGCTACCATTACCCAATTTCTTAAAATAAACACAATAATCAAAATAAAATCTTTTGTAACCTTGTCCAGCCATAAAACTATCAAATTTCAAATACCATTGTTGAGGTGAGCTTGCTTTAGGCCATACAAACTCCTCTTTAACCTGTACACAAATTCCTCCTTACCCTTGACCTCATATCCCTATGGTTGTTGCATGTATATTTCCTTTTCCAAATCCCCATGGACAAATGTTGTTTTCACATATAGCTATTCAAGATGTAAGTCTTCCACAGCCACAAGACTTAGAATAGTTCTTGTAAGTGTGAAAAATTAAATAAGTAAAACAACTAAAAACACTTCTTAATGAAACATTATATCAATATTTAATGTGAATTAAACTAATTTAAAGCACAAAAAACTTGAAAGTGTCTCATTGTCTCCAAAGATTTATTAAATCACAGAAGACTCTTAGATTTGGTAAGCAGTGTGACTATTTAAAATTCTAATCTAGAGAATGGAGTGATGCTAAATGCAATGATGTAATGATTGATAATGATTTCTGGATGATATTGATGGTACTATAATCTATTCTAACATGAAATCTGATAAAAGAAAACTACAGTAAAAATATGATGCAGTCGTGATTCTAATTCTACTGATGTTATGATTGTTATGATGCTATTGCTATTGCTTGGTTGCTTGATTGCTTGATTTCTATTCCTACAGAGTAAGTTTACACAAAGTTGGGATTTTCTTGGATCATTTTCGTGCTTTAGAAGGCTGTATTTATAGATTTACAACAACACATTTGCACAGGGGTAGCACAACAAAGGCTTGGATTCAATCTGGAGAATTGAGTGGTGAGAGATGAAGAAGCTTGAGATGATTATGGGAATGGTTTCTCCCCACAAAAACATCAGGCAAGATGATAGGAAGAATCAGAGGAAGGAGATTGAGAGGATTTCCTACAAGTTTGTCTTCAAAGCTTTCCCATGAATGCCAGTTGAATTAATTAGATTTGAAAAATCTAATTTTATTGGTGAGTGAATAGAGGAATATTGCTTTATTTGAATAAATTTGATTTACTCAAATTTAGCAAACTAAGAAGATATTTAATTAAATGAAACAAATATTTGATATTTGCTTATTTAATAAAAAGGGATATGATAATTAAATAAGACTTTAGGATATCTTTATTTAATTAAGAGGAAATATGATAAGATAATTAAATAATACAAACTATTGAAGTTTGCTTATTTATTAAATGGATAAAATTATAGAAGAAATAATGATGATAATAATTAAATAAAACAAAGTATTTAATTTTTTTTACTTAATTAAGAGGAAATAATATGATAAAATAAAAGAATTAAAAGTGAACTTAATATAAATAAATATTTCTATTTATTTATTAAGTAGATGAATTTAAGGTTAATTAATCAAATAAATCATATTTAATTAATTATATTCTCCAAACCATTTTTAGGTGTATACATTTTGCCCCTCTTTGAAGTGATGTGTTTACACATTGCTTCAAAGAGAATTTTGTTGTTGTTGCTGGTATCGACGAAAAAAAAATTCAGTATGCCCCAGACTTATCCCAGACATTGATTTTAGCTGATGATGGATATATGCCCCCTCGGGAGATAAATTAATGAATTTTTTATTTTTTGGATTTTTTGAAATTTTTGAATTTTTTATGATTTATATGATTATTTGATGTAGATTTGATGTTGAAATAATTTATCTCTTGATAGAATGTGTAGAAAATTTCCCCTGGATGAATTTGTATTAATCTCCCCTTAAAAAAAATTAATTAATCCTATAAAAATCCCACCAAAAATACCTTTTAATAGGTCAAAAACGTCATTTTCAAACTCATTTGTGCATTTGAGTTTTTGAAATCTTTGTGAGAGAAATTTTGTGATATTTGGAGTAGGATGTCGATTCCCTATCACACTCACTGGTTCGAGCATGTGCGATGTCACCGGCACCCGACCACTTATGGACCTTCGGTATGTACTCATAAACTCCCTCATTTTTCATGCTTTCTTCGTTTTTCATACCTTTTCAGATTTTTATAATTTTCTTTTCTCTTAGCGCTTTCACATTCCGTTGTAGTGCTTAGGAATGTTGTTTTAGTGCTTAGAAAACTTTATCACTTAGGACTGTTGTTTTAGCGCCTAGGTAGGATAAATTACGCTTCCATAGTTTTAGCGATTAGGTTAGAAATTTTAGCGCTTTGATTTTTGGTTTTAGAGCTTTGGTTAGTTTAGAGCATTGACCCAATAGAATAGCGCATAGGGTGAAATGGCACTTTGACCACCTGTGTTTGTGCTTTGGACTGATGAAATAGCGCATATAGTGTTTTAGCACTTTGAATGCCTATTTTAGCGCATCCAAGTCAGATTGATGAAGTTTGTCAAATTTGTCCTTGATTTTATTGATTTTTTATCATGTTGGTCATTGGTTTGATTTGATTGATTATCCTGATCAAGTAGATGATGTTTAACATCATGATAGGTGAGGTATGATGTTTGATTGATGATAATTATCCTCATGATAGGCGAGGAATAATTATAGTTTGATTGATGTACCTCATGATAGGCGAGGTTGATTTAATACATTGATGATTGTCCTCATGATAGGTGAGGTAAAATTTTGAGATTGATGATTTACCTCATGATAGGTGAGGTTAAATGATATTTTCTTATGAGATTTGATCAAAATTCTCACCAAGATTTGATTAGATTTGATAGGATAATTGATGTGTGATTATTGACATGGAATACTGACTTTGATTCTTTCATGATAATAGGAGTCATTGGAGAACCTTCAGGTTCGAGAGTGATTCCCATGGACATTCGATCTGATACCATAGTTGGTGTAGCTTGAGATGGCTATTATTACACATTGTGGATTGTCTTCTCTTTAATTCATGCCCCAGATTAGGATTAATCAGGGTATCCTAATAGCATTAGCTGAGAGGTGGCATAGTGAGCATAACACCTTTCACCTTCCTACCAGTGAGATGGCAGTCACCCTAGAGGATGTCTAGCGGATTTTGCATATTCCCATTGTTGGAGATGTGGTCGTTTATGATTCTACAAAGTAGGGTGGGACTGATGCTCTCCGCAGAGTGTTTCAGGATGATCAGATTTCTGGGTATTGGATTCCTTGCCGTGAGATGGTGGATGCTTATGCTACCCTTCCTACATTTTTGGTTGGATTCATTGGAGGGTTCCTTTGTCTTGATCGTAGGTCAAATGGAATTTCTATTGGTTGGGGCTGTGTGTTGGAAAGCATTTTTTTTCATGGGATGAGATTTGCTTTGGGCATGTGCATGCTTGCTCATTTGTATCATGATTTGCATTCTGCAGTTTACCTTTGAGGTTGGAGTTTGTCATCTGGAGCCACATTACTATAGGTATGGGAGTGGGAGCATATAGCTATCACACATCTAGTGATAGTGAGACAGAGACTAGCTATGAGACCATATGTGTATAGATATGCAGGTCGCCTTACTCAATCTAGACTAGGTAAGTTAGAGCACTGGAGGATAGTGATTGATGATATAGAGTCTATGACATGGCATCCCTACCTTGACTATGAGCATTGGGATGAGGATGATATTCAGGTGCCTTTTCTCTATCAGTCGATGATACAGATTGTTCAGACTCATTGGGTGTTAGAGATTTTTTTATCAGATGAGTGTATAGATAGTATTTTTTGGTTCAGGGTATGCCCCAGGGTGTTGCTCATTATGCCCATCATCAGTCAGATTCTACAGATTGGGGGCCTGGTTTATCATATGATGTTTTTGCTCAAGAGTTTTAGTCTTTTCAACCATTTGAGTGGGATGTCTGTCCTGACATTGTTGAGCCACCTATGATAGTAGATTATGTTGAGTATCTAGCCTTGCATCATTTCCCATGCATTACCATTCCTGATGATCCTGCCCCATTACCTGTAGAGGAGGATTTTTTTTGTTGTACATAGCCATAGGCGAAGGAGAGAGGAGTTTGGTGACATTGAGGTGGAGGATGTCGAGGTTGGTGGTGAGGAGGATGTCAGTGATGAGGAGGATAGTGGTGATGAGAGTAGTGGAGATGTTGTAGGTGGATCAGGTCTAGCCTTAGATTTGCATGAGCATACAATGCCTCATAAGAGGAAAGCAGTGGGAGATCTGACAGAGCAGTTACAGATTGTGATCCTTCAAGTGCAGTTAGAGACTGTATAGGCTTAGCTTGTTTAGACTCAAGGTTTATTGGCACAGACCCAAAATCAGATGCAGTCATAGGCTATAGTATAAGTATAGGCTTAGTTGGCTGCAACGCAGGCTCATAATACAACATTGATAGTGGAGAGGGATGCTGCCAGATTTACTACCGAGGGTGCTCAGGCTATAGCTGAGAGATTAAAGAGATTGGTAGATGGTACCTCTTTAGCATATTATATGTGAGAGGTTGCTTGTATTGGTGGGGAGGTGGAGTACTATAGAGGGAAATATTATGATGTCATCCCTCTAGGGCAGAGAGTGAGTTACAGGTAGTCCTGATCTGGTAGGACTCGTTCTAGGACTATTAGTGTGGGTATGACTCAGCCTATCCTTAGAGACCCGAGAGATCCTAGTACATCTGATGGTGGTGGAGGTCCTGGTCCTGCGATGCTTGCACCATCTGGAGCCAACAACACCTAGTTTTGATGATGTGATCCCTCTATTGTATATTCCAATTACAACCATTTTTTATTTTATATCTCTCTTCATTTCAGACATCACTGTATACTTGAGATTTTATGATTTTGAGATCTATATGATACACAGTGGATTTTATCAATCTATTATGTGTGTTATATGATTCTATGTTGAATGCATTTATTTCTATGTTATATATGCCATGTGATGATCCTTATATTATGATGGTATGGATGCAAATTATAATTATGATGACATGCTTTATGACCTATGATGTTCTATCTATGATGTGTATTATGATGATGTATGGTTGCATGATGTATGGATGCATATATGTATGAATGCATATATGTATGATGATGAATATATGTATGATGATGGATATGATGTTTGATGTAAATGTGATATGTGCATTTTTATTCGTGTGATATCAATACAAATTTATGATGTGATGAATGAATGATGAAAATAATATATGTGATGTTATTTTGAAGTATGATAATGATGTGATGAATAGATGAATGAAGATGTAATTACATAATGATTTGTTTTTTGATAATTTCTTATGCAATTTTATATGACGTGATGCATATTTGAAGAAATGACATGAATAATGAAAATTATATGATTTAAATGATAAAGATGAAATGATAAAATTAAATGTTTCAAAATGTATGCAATGATTATGTAGCTATATGATAATGATGATTTTTTTGTTAATTTCAAGTATACTCAATCCTTTAATGAGAAAAGATAACATCGTTATTGAATGATTTACCAATTTTGTAACAAATACTTTGTAGATGTAACACTTTTCATGAATGCAATCTATTTTACCATGCAAATCTACATGCAAAAATTGGAATTTTAATAGTCCTTTTATCTTGCTTTGTATCATCATGGAGCTTTTGAAATGTTGAAAGTGAGTACAAGCATCAATGGTATAATGTAAACCAATGATGACCTAAGTATTACTTTCATGATTTTCGATATTGCAAGCGAACACAAGCATCGAGGTATAATTAAACCGAGATGACTTGAACATTTCTTGTGTAAATAGACAAGAATTAATCACTTTCCTATGTGAATTTGAATGTCATCAGTGATACTCTATAGAGCATGTCTCGCGACAATTCACATAGTAATTATGATTAATTCACAAACAACAGATAAAGAAAAATACCTTTCTTCTTCCTAGCTTCTCTAGTTCAATACATCATCGAGTTGCTCCAAAGAAATGATAATAGTGATCAAAGTACAACATATCCAACCTTTGCTTAAAGTATTTCAATCATTATTCATATTAGATCATCCATCCTGATTTTGATTTTCTGATTTTTTTGTGATTTTCGGAGATTTTGGATTAAACCTAACCTAAAGACCTATCCTAGGGGCCTCAGGGGTTGATCAAAGATTAGCCCTGCCTATGTTATACACACAGATACCATGTAGTTTGACTGACACAAACTCTATTTTTGAATTTTTTAAATTGACTTTTTGGCTTGTTTTTTTATTTTCTATTGTGATATGGATGTCCAAATGTGTTTCTGATGGTGATTGATGTTTCATGTTGGGTTGTGTGTCAATCATTGTTTTTGTTGTGTTTTTCCTCTTGCTATTTGTCCATTTGATTAAGCTCAATGTTTATTGCTCCCAATGAGGTTCAGATCTTGCCCCCAAGCTATGGTGAGACATGACCACTTGCAATGATATGATGATGGATGTAAAATGATGGTGAAAGTACCGACCATGACATACACCCAATAGATGGAAAAGCTGGTTTAAATCACAAATAGCGCATGTTTCTAGGTTTTTACTATTTGTTTTTATTGCACTTTTTCATTCTTTTTGGTTTTTTTATATTTTTGTATTTTTTTTGTATTTTTTTGTTACCAAGATACCTGTTTACCAGGTTTTCATCAAGGTAACCATTTTCAAAAACTAATCTGTGCACTAGGTGATTCAAGTGTAGAAATTTCTGAGATGGATACTATTGATAGGTTCATCGAACATATCCCATTCAAGGGTAGACAATTGATATGCTCCTAATCCATACACTGCTATGATGACAAAGGGACCTAGCCAATTAGGTTCAAATTTCCCTTTCTTTTCTTTATCCTATTAATTTCTAGGGTTTTCCTTTAGGACCAAGTCTCCAACTTGAAAGACTCTAGGTTTTACCCTATGATTGTAGCTCCTTGACATTCTTTGTTGGTATGTTGTCAAATGATTGATATCTTGTTGACGGTGTTCATCTAGAAATTCCATTTCTTGTACTCTAGAGATTCTATAATCCTCATTTGTAATGATACCCTTCAGTGAGACTCGAAAGTGATGGTATTTCTACCTCCATAGGTAGGATGGCCTTTGATCCATATACCAAGGCATATGGTGTAGCTCCTATTGGTGTTCTGATGTTGGTTTTGTAGGCCCATAATGTAGGATTTAGCTGAACATGCCAATCACATCTAACATCGTTAACTGTTTTCTTTAGTATTTTCAGAATTGTCTTGTTTGAGGCCTTTGCTTGGCCATTTCCCCAAGGATAGTATGGTGTTGAGAAATGATGTTGAATATGAAATTTTTCACACAATTCTTGGACATCTTGGTTCTTAAATGGTCTTCAATTGTCTGTAATAATGGACTAAGGTATGCCATACCGACAGATTATGTATTCCAATATGAAATATGATATTTGCTTTCTAGTGATTGTTGTCAAAGGAATCACTTTTATCCATTTGGTAAAGTATTCTATTGCTATGATTATGAACTAGTGTCCATTGGATGAAGACGGGTTTATCTTACCTACCAGGTCTAGTCCCCACTGAAAAAAGGGCCATGTTGATGTAAATGGGTGTAATTCTTATGTTGACACATGAATGATATTTCCATGATTTGATGTTTTTGACATTTCTTAATAAATTGATAAGACTCCTTTTCCATGTTTGGCCAGTAATACCCCAAACGGAGGAGTTTCTTTGCTAGGGTTGGTCCACTTGAATGAGTTCCAAAAATACCTTCATGAACCTCACGTAAGGCTGATTCAAATTCGTTGTGTTCTAAACACCGAAGAAGAGTACCATCTAGATCTCGACAGTAAAGGATATCAACAATCAATGTATGTCGAGTGGATTAACAAATGAAGTTACACTTTGGTTTCTAGAAAGATCAGGAGGAAGGATATTATCCTTGAGGTAAGTATAGATTGCTCCATAGAGTGAGGTTTGAACCTCTGTTATTTGACATATGGTTTGTGATTCAAGATTATCGTAGGCAGGGTTAGATACAGGTAAATGCAAGAAGATGAGTCCATGAAACATGGAAGTTTTTGCCTTAGGCAAAAAAATGAATTCGGCTTGCAAAAAAAGGGATCCCGTTTTTAAAAAGCGGGATCCCATTTTTAAAAAGCGGGATTCTATTTTAAAAAAATGAGATCCCATTTAGCTTCGAGATCAGTCTTTTAAAATTTTTGTTTTGGAAAATTTTCAAAAGTTCCCATTTTGAAAATTTTTTTAAATGGAAAGTTTTCAACAGGATCCCATTTTGAAAACTTTCTATTTTGGAAACTTAATTTTTGAAAAATTTCCATTTTGGAAATTTTCAAAACGGGATCCCATTTTGAAAACTTTCCATTTTTAAAATTTTCGTTTTTGGAAATTTCAAAACGGGATCTCATTTCATAGAACCATAAAAAATGGTTTTTTATGAAACAGGATCCCGTTTTTTAAATTATGAATTTTTGGGTGGGTTTTTGGCTTGTTTTTGGTTCGGGAAATGGCTTGGGGACCTGAACCTAAGCTTTGGACCTGGTTTGACCTGCAACTTGAAGGTCCTGTTAATGTCACAGGAAAATAATGACTTTGGACATATGTTTGAAAACCTATTTTGCAGAGTTTTTTTACAAATTAAAACCCATTATAGATGAGATAGTGCAGATTCCAAATATGTAATTTTTTTAATAATTTGATTATTTCTTCTATTTTTCAATTAATTTCTAATGAAACTAGTTTATAAACTTGAATTATTAGGTTTTTTAGTATTTTAATAACTTTTGATCAACATAACATTTTGACGAACAGATTGCACGAGAACAAACTTCAAACAATTCTTTTCAGTTTAAAAAAAATAAAAAATGATAAGTTTAGGTTATCTTATGCGTGTCGTACACGACGATTTTTCAAAACGACAAATATGCCTAGTAAAAATTTAATTAAAAAAAATTCAATAAAAAATTACAAAAAAATATCGAAAACAAGCTTCAATGAGTCACAAATCTTTTCCCAAAAGGATTTAGAAAAATATGATAATTTAGGTCAAAATATGGATGTCGTACACGTGCATGGTATGGTATAAAAAAGTGACTTTTAAATAGTGGTTTTTAGAAACGACTATTGAAACTCAATTTTTACAATCTGGGTATTGAAATAAATTACATATTTGGAAACTAGACTTCGAGTACTACATTTTATGATTGGTGATGTTTTTGAAGATTCCATCTCTAAGTGCTTCAAATTTTAAGGTCAAATGTGTCAAATTTTGAAAATCAGGGAAAACACTTCCACTTTTTGGCCAAAAAGTGGACTCAACTTCTTGCACACACCCATACTTGTTCTACCATAAACTCATAACGACCTTGTTTTTCTAGTAATTGCAAGAGGGAAGAAATTGTCGCCACGACATCTGTAGCTTTGTTCTCCACCCTTGGTATTTGTTCAAACTTGATCTCCACAAAGTACTTTTTAAGATCATCTATCATTTTCTTGTATGGCATGAGTTTTTCATCCTTTTTCTGATACTCATCATTTACTTGATAGATGACGAGTTGTGAGTCCCCATACACTTGTATTTCTATGATGTTCCATTCAATAGCCACTTTGATGTCGATAATCAATGCTTCATACTCAGCCACATTATTGGTACCTGGAAACATTAGCTATATGACCTTGGGATGGTGTGTCCTTGAGGTGTAACAAATAGAATTCCCACACCAGATCCTCTTTATGTGTATGATCCATCAAAATAAAGTTTCCATTGTTGTGTGGTAATATTGAGAATGTCCACATCCAGAAATTCAATGTTCATTGGATGATTATCCTATAACGAAGCTTCAACTAATTGATCAGCTATCACCTGTCCTGTGATGGCATTCCGGTCTACATACTGGATATCGAACTCACTTAAGATCATAACCCATTTTTCTAGTCTCCCTGTTAGAGCCACTTTGTTGAGTAGATATTTTAATGGATCTATTTTTGCGATGAGTCTAACTGTATGAGTCAACATGTAGTGCCACAATTGTTGGGTTGCAAATAACACTTCCAAACAAGCTTTTTCTATGAATGTATAATTTATTTCATAACCGTTGAGACTCCTACTAATGTAGTAAATAGCTTTTTCTTTTCCCTCAGAATCTTCTTGTGCTAAGAGAGCTCCTAAAGAAATTTTTGTTGTTACGATATAGAGTAACAATGGTTTCTTTGCTGCAGGTGGCATGAGTATGGGAGGCGACATCAAATATAGCTTTATCTAGTTAAAATTTGTTTCACAGTTATGATCCCACTTGAATGAAACATTCTTATGAAGTAGATGATTGAATGAATGGATTTTGTCTACCAATTGGGAGATAAATCTCCTGATGGATTGTAGCCTACCTTGTAGAGACTGTAATTGATTGATATTTTTAGGCGGCAAAATCTCCATTATTTCTTTGACCTTAGCCAGATCCACTTCGATTCCTTTCTCTGACACTATGTATCCAAGAAGCTTTGCTGATGTTACCCCAAACACACATTTCTTGGGATTCAACCCGACATTGAATTTCTCCAGTTTGGTAAATATTTTGCCAAGGATTTCTAGATGTCCTTCTTGGGTGTATGATTTTGCTAAGATATCATCCACATAATCTTCCATGAAAGTATGCATCATATCATGAAAAATAGTGGTCATCGCCCATTGATATGTTGCACCTACATTTTTCAACCCGAAGGGCATGACATTCCAATAGAATGTACCCCATGGACAAGTGAATGTGGTCTTTTCCCAATCTTTAGGTGTTATCTTTATTTGGTTTGACCCCGAGAAACCATCCATTAATGACAACATGGCATGGCCTGCTATTAGATCCACAATGATGTCAATGCTCGGTAGAGGAAAATCATCTTTTGGGCATGCCTTATTTAGATCTCTAAAATTTGTGCATATCTTGATGCTATTATCCAGTTTAGATACAGGAACAAGATTGGAGATCCACTTAGTATAATCTATGGACCTAATGAACCCTGCATCCAACAACTTCTTTAGCTCAGCTTTTACCATTAGGGCGATGTGTGGATGCATTTTTCTCAATTTTTGCTCGACTGGTTTGATTTCAATTGGTAAAGAAAGATGATGCATTATGAGATCTGGATCCAATCTTGGCATATCAGAATAAGACCAAGCAAAATTGATATGCCACTCTTCAAAGAATTTGGTGAATACAAGCTTCTCCTATTTTGTCATAGACATTGCCAGATGCAGAATCTTTGCCTTTTCAGTTGTTCCAAGATTTATGGATTGTGTTGGTTCCATCAGTACTGATGATTTGTCATGGTAATGCTTTGGAAGGGTGTCAAATCCTCCATCTTTCATTTCCTTAGAAATCTTTTCACTGTTAGATACATTCTTTATTTTTTATTTTTCAAAATCTAATGGTTCCTCATAAAGGTTTTCACCATTAGATTTTTTTTCCTGTTGTTATTTTTGCAACTGGAAGATTTGGAACCCTCTTGATTTGACCTATCATTTTGAGTGTTATGGATAGAACTTGTATCATGTTCATCACTACAAATAAATTTTATGATGGCCTCATCATTTGAAGAGACTGGTATATTAATAGCTTCAGTGGGTTCCCAGTCAATTAGTTCAGGATGAATCAAGGGTAATAAATCATCAGTTTGAGTAAGGTCAATAGTCGCAAGTGTTCCAATAGCTAAGTGGTCAAATTTGTTAGTGGGAAGGTCGAGGTCTATGATATTAACCTCCTCCAAGTTGTCTAGCTCACTCAATGTCTGTTCATCCTTGCTTGAGTCATCAATATTTGTTGATCCCAAAACAAGTGATCTAGTTCCTGAACTCTATCCCTCCTCTTGTGTGGGTGTATATGCTTGGATGACATCAATTTTTTTGTTAGTGTATGATGTTGTAGATAAATGATCCCACTCATATTCATTTGAATCTATTTTAGATCCATCCCTCATTTGTAGAATCCTTTCTACCACTTTCTGAGTTACTTCTCTTGATTCTCCTGTATAGCCTAATCCTGTTTTATCATTTGGCTGAAGTGTTAGTGGTTAAATGGGTTCTATAATACCATTTTTTCTCTTTCCAATTGGTCCTTTCCCTTCATAGCCCATTTTTTCCAAGATATCCTTTCTTTTTCCATACTGATCTATGCTTATGCTAATATTTGTTGATGTTGAGGCTTCTTCATCCTTGTATAGCCAATTGAGAATGGCCTTGTCTTCTAATTCATCTTCTAGAGTTCTTACTTTTACAAACCTTCCATCGAGAACCATAAGGGGTTGTGATGATTGGCGTGTGCTTTTTGTGGGCTTTCCATATAATTTTGGGGATGGTAGTAATCATGAAAGGCATAAAGATTGCTCAAGGGAATATTCTCCCAAGCCTTTGTCCTTTAACTGGATCTTGTCTGTAAATTGTTGTGATAGAGTGTTCAGGGGACCTTCATTATTTGATATAGTTGATTCAATAATAATTGTTTCCTTTTCCTAGTCTTTCTTCTCAACCCATTTGGATATAAAATTGAGTTTCTTTTCACCACTAGGTGAAGTAGATGTTTTAGCTTCTCAATTGTGAGGTACTAGAGTGTCTTGATTTTCCTTTAGCATGTTACATGTCTGGGGATTATTGTTGTCTATTGAAATTGTGACCTCTTGTCCATTGACAGGAAATTTCAAACATTGATGATATGTCGAAGGTATTGCTTGCATCTCATGTATCCATGGACGTCCCAAGAGTATGTTATATGCTAGCTCCTTGTCTAACACTTGGGAAACAATATTTTTGACAATCAGTCCCACTTGAATTAGTAGTACAATCAACCCCTTGGAAGACCTTTCCTCTTCATCTTATGCTTTTATTGTTATCTCTCTCCTAGAATCAATGGCGTTGTCGGAATAACCTATTGCACAAATTAGTCTTAAAGTAAAAATATTTAATCTAGCTCCACCATCTATTAAGACACGCTTGACACAGTGTTTATGGATTAGAACCTCTATATGTAAGGCCACATTGTGTGGGTGATTTAATGACACATCATCTTGTTCAAAGAATGACATGAAATGAGGTGTGGTCAAATTTCCCTCTATAGCTTGAGATTGACAGACATCCAAATTTTTGGGTACCATGGTGGCTACCAGAGCTTGTTCTAGAACTTCTTTATGTGATGGTGAAATTTTTAGAAGTCCCAGTATGGATATTTATGTGGATATCTTTTGTAGTTGATCCACAATGTTGTATTGATGTGATGGGGGAGTAGTGATTTTAGGTGAAACTCCTTTCAGTATCACTTTGGACTGCCCCCTTGTCATTGCATTGACCGGTTGGTAGTCTTGTGTTTCCTGGATTTTGATGATGTTGATTTGGTTGTCAGATGTGTTTATGTTTGGAATCATGTTCAAGGATATAGTGTCATTGATGCTAATGTTATTTGTTTGATTATCAATGACATTATCTTTCTTAACCTCATAAATGCAAAGAATGGTGGTGTCATAGATGTAGTTTACACTTTTTCCTTTATCATTTGAAGATGATTCTCCTTTTTCATAGTTGGGTAAAGGATTTTTAAACATAGTGTGATCATTGTTTGTTTGAGGTCCTTCGACAAACACCTTCTTTGCTTCAATTAAATCTTGTATCAGATGCTTTAATTGCATACAATAATTTTTTTTATGTCCTTTATTTTTGTGAAAGTTGCAATAGTCAACATCGTTCCACCAAGATGGTTTCACTTCCGGCTCCCAATTTATTGCTTTTGGTAGAGTAATAAGTCTATTTGCAATAAGCTCTCTCATTGTTGATTCCAAAGTTTTTCCTAATGGCGTAAATCTTTGTCAATTGGATTGTCTTTGATATGGTGGTGGCCGAGATTCTCCATTATTTGTGTTATTGTCTTGAGTGGTACCTTGATTGTTGTTCTGGTTGTCATTCTAATTTTTTTTCATAGGTGTTGTTGTCAAATTGAATATTGGTTTTGTATTTTGCGTGTCATTGTAGTATCGTTGTTTCCAGTATTTCTATTTTTTTGCCAAAATTTAGGCTTGTCATTGTTTCCATGGTGATTTGAGGAATTGGTATTGTTTGATGTATCATTGTAATGTTTAATCACTCCTCTTTTGACTAAGGCTTCTTCAATTTTAAGCCCATTCTCAATCACCTTTTCAAATGTCAGGGGACATTGTAGTTCCAGTCTATAACTCATGTCATCATTTAAGTTATCGATAAATAATTCAATCTTTTCCTCTTCAGGTATAGATCGAGGATATCTAGGGAACAACTTTCACCAATGTTGTAAGAATGATAGGAATGTCTCTCCCTTATTTTCTTTCATGTTGTATAGATCTTTTATGGTTACGTCATGTTGAATGTTGAAGGAGAACTGCGTGATAAATCTATTGACTAGTTGTTCAAAGGATCGAATCCCTACTTGTAATTTGGAGAACCATTCCATACAGTGTGCTCCTAAACTTCTAGGAAATAACCACATTAGGTAACTATCCTCTTGTGCAAACTCGAGGCTCATTGTCCTGAATTCTCTTACATGGTCAATTGGATCTATCTTGTCATTGTATTTTTCATATTTGGGAAACTCACAATGCCTAGGGAAGGGTATCATGTCAACACTCAGATGAAAGGGATAAGGAAAAATGTCCTATAATGAATACCTCTTTGTGGTTCCCTTTTGCATGTCTTGAATTTTTTGTTGTAAGTTCTGCATTTGGCATGTTAAGGAAACCACTTGATCAGTGTTTTGGATGTTAGGTAATTTTGTTTCAGCAGTTTTAGGTGTTTCCTTCAGTTGATTGACATCAAAATCTTTCAAAAGTTTTGCACCCAATTCTGCTAACATCAAGAGGTATTTTTCCATGTCTTGTTCCAAGACCTTTTCCATGAATTTATGAAAATTTGGATCTTGTTGTGTTGTGTTGACATCTTCTTGGTTTATCCCATTGGGATCATTTTGATGAAATCGGGAAAAGGGGTTTTCTTCAACCATTATGTTTGGTATTTTAATGTCTTTTTCTCTCAGTTTTTGTGTTTGTGACCTTGTAAAAATTGGCATACAAATGTTTGTTTTCCACACTAAACTTTTGATCTTCTGGGTTTGGATAAGTGTCAAATGGATTTTAACAAAGTCAAATATGATGATATATCTTATTAATGAGACTAGGTTAAAAATCTGATTATTATGTTTAGTTTCATGATGGTAGGATGATAATATCCTGATGAAGAAACTTAACCTAATAAGCAAGATTTTATGTTTGATTTGTAGACACCTTAGTGTTTGCAAGATCTAGGTTTAACTTGAAAAGGTTTTATTTGTATGATCCTATTTAATTCAAGTTTAAGACTCTGTTTGGGACTATGGAAAATGTTTTTGACTGGTAAAAACCTGTGTTCTGATGTTTGTAATCTGACAAATGTTTCCAACAACTCTTTGTTTTCTAGTCTTACGGATGTGCTATTACAAAAGTTAAAAGCACTAAAACAAACATTGTATGCACTAAAGGGTCTGGTGAAAGCACCATCAAATAGTGTAGATGAACTAAAATAGTGGGCATAAGTGCTAAAGTTTCTAGTATTTTTGTCACTGGTAAAATTATGTTTTGATAGGGTGTAGATGTGCTGTGATTTTTGTCAGATGTGCTAGAATAGACTATGTAAGTGCTAAAACAGACACTGTATGTGCTAACAGATAGGGTATATGTGCTAATACAAATAGTGTATGCGCTAAATTTTTTGTTATTTTCTGACACTGATGGATGTTTATGACAAATTGTTGATGCACTAAAACAGTGGGCAGAAGCACTAAAATAGATTGTGGATGTGTTGTTTTAGGATTTTATCAGTGTTTTGTCCAGTTTTTCTCAATGAATGGACTAATCCTGGGATACTTTGACAGAGTATTTTTGCTAGTAATTTTTTTGATTCTAATAACAAGCCTAATGTTTCAAGTGTTTCCTCTATTGTATGAATTGATCTGGCCTGTTAGAATACTCTATTGCTAGTTATGGAATGGAAGATGGATGAATAGGTTGACTATGATTATGTTTCTATGAAAGAGCTCTTCTTTGAAATTAGGCTTGTGAATATAAGGGTTGTATGGCATAATCATTTGTGTATCCCCTAGAAAAATCATGAAATCTATGGATGAAGGTTCTATGGTGAAGTAAGATTTTCCTATTTTGATACAAAAACTTTCTTCTTTCCAATAGTTTCTTTTGACTAAGTTTTTTTTTTTGGTTTTCTGACTCTTTTTTGAAGGGAATTCTTAACAAAGTTTGTGAATTTCCAATCCCTAATCATGAGTTTTCATGGAATGACTTGTCAAATTTTTATGTTCTTTTTGGATGATCTTTATCCGATTTAATGATTCAAAGATACAACAAGCAATTGTAGAACAAGTGTTTTTAAGTCCTAAGATCTAAACGGTGAGTGTATGTTCAAGGATAAAATAGATCCTTCTTGATTTCCATAGTTTATTGAAAAAAAGAAAATTCAGACTCACTCTTAAGGACAAGTAGGTCATCATAATACTCAATTAGCCCACAACTTAAAATTGTGTCGACTCACACAGCCATGTCACCCCCTAGAGGGCGCCCGTGTTTTTTTCTTTTCCAGGTGCATACTCAAGGTTAGATTTCTTGATCCCCTGAGTAAATGTTCCTTGTAAATTATATGGTGAGTGTCTTGGGGGTAGATTATTCCCTTCCTCAACATTGTTGAGTATTACAATATTTAGAAACTAACAAGTTGGATACTACACTATGGTTCATAGATAGGGTTTCTGTGCAGTGCGATAAATGATAAAATCCCTCAGGAGACCTCCCAACCTTTAGAAAAAAGGCTTTGGGGATGGTTATCTTGCACACTACCATTGATTTGGACTTTCATCAACAACTCACTTTTTGATTATAGTGGGTTGGAATCCTTGGCTTTAGGTGTTCCCACTTAAGTCGTTCCCGTAGGGTGAGTAATTTTTCCCACTACAACAGGCCTTCTAAAGAATTTAACAAAGCGTAAATTGCATGAAAATAAAGGATGAGTCTAAAATTTTGATCACCTAGTTAAGGGGAGAGTATAAGCCTATCACCACACAAGCATAGTAATCAATGTTCAATTTTAGAGCCCAAACGACAATTTTCTATCTATGTGAAGATATTGCTTCACAAAAAGAGATGGTGTTCATTTTTAATCCCAAATTGAAATGTTTGGTGACTACCCTAGATTGATATATTTTAACTTAAGTGACTATCCTAGGATTGTTTCATTTTAAAACCAATTGAAAAGATGAAGTTACTAGCCACGGTCGCATCAGATCCAAACATCAATTTACAAAAGTGCTATAACAAAGATCATAAGCGTTATATAAATGCTCAGATGCACTGTATAAATTGTTGGAAGCACTAAAGAATTTGGCAGAAGAATTGTAGAATTTTTCATATGTGCTAAAACAAAATTAAATGACCAATATGTCTATGTTTAGAAGCCTCTAGTGGAAGCGCTAAAATAGTCTTCCAAACAGCTATAGTTTTTGTCAAAAATGCTAAAACAATAATAAGCGCTATAGTTTGCATCAGATGCATTGTAGAATCTTCCGATCACACTAAAAAAAAAAACGCTTATATCCTGTACAGACACTTTTCAAAAAAATTGTTAAAAACATGGGGTTAAGCCCCATGGTGGGCGCCAAATGATAAGTGTGAAAAAGTACATAAGTAAAACAACTAAAACCACTTCTTAATTAAACATTATATCAAGATTTAATGTGAATTAAACTAATTTAAAGCACAAAAAACTTGAAAGCGTCTCATTGTCTCCTATCTCCAAAGATTTATTAAATCATGGAAGGATCTTAGATTTGGTAAGCAATGTGATTGTTTAAAATACCAATCTAGAGAATGGAGTGATGCTAAATGCAATGATGTAATGATTGATGATGATTTCTAGATGATATTGATGCTACTATAATCTACTCTGACATGAAATCTAATAAAAGAAAACTACAGTAAAACTATGATGCAACCGTAATTCTAATTCTACTGATGCTATGATTGTTATGATGCTATTGCTATTGCTTGGTTGCTTGATTGCTTGATTGCTATTTCTATAGAGTAATTTTACACAAAGTTGGGATTTTCTCAGATCATTTTCATGCTTTAGAAGGCTGTATTTATATATTTGCGGCAACACATTTGCATAGGGGCAACACAAAAAATGCTTGGATTCAATCTGGAGAATTGAGTGGTGAGAGATGAAGAAGCTTGAGCTAATTATGGGAATGGCTTCTCCCCATGAAAACATCAGGGAAGATGATAGGAAGAATCAGAGGAAGGAGATTGAGAAGATTGCCTACAAGTTTGTCTTTGAAGCTTTCTTGTGAATGCCAGTTGAATTAATTAGATTTGAAAAATCTAATTTTATTGGTGAGTGAATAGAGGAATATTACTTTATTTGAATAAATTTGATTTATTCAAATTTAGCAAACTAAGAAGATATTTAATTAAGTGAAACAAATATTTGATATTTTCTTATTTAATAAAAAGGAATATGATAATTAAATAAGACTTTAGGATATCTTTATTTAATTAAGAGGAAATATGATAAGATAATTAAATAATACAAACTATTGAATTTTGCTTATTTAATAAATGGATAAAATTAAAGAAGAAATAATGATGATAATAATTAAATAAAATAAAGTATTTAATTTTTTTTACTTAATTAAGAGGAAATAATATGATAAAATAGAAGAATTAAAAGTGAACTTAATATAAATAAATATTTCTATTTATTTATTAAGTAGATGAATTTAAGGTTAATTAATCAAATAAATCATATTTAATTAATTATATTCTCCCGACCATTTTTAGGTGTATATAGTTCTAATAGAAGTCATCTTTACAACCAAATAAAATATTTCATTAAAATCTATACCTTTTTTGTGCAAAACCTTTTTCCATGAGTCTGGCCTTATATCTTTTCTTGACTCCATCTTTGTCCTTCAACTTGTAAACCCATTTTTTTGGAAATGCTCTTTTACTTGCAGGAAATTAGACTAAGTCCCAAGTCTGATTCTGCAACAATGAATCCATTTTCATGCGTAGCTCCCACTACTTTTTTGGTATGTACTTGCATTACTTCTTCATAACCTTCAGGTTCACCAAAATCAGTTAATATTAAGAATATAAAGATGGAGAAAATATTTCTAGAGGTCTAGTTATCCTTGTAGTGTTTAACACTTGCAGAAGTCCATGGGATAACTACTTGTTGCTTAGCATCAGGTACCACTAGCATTTTATTTTCTAGAATCTCATCCAACACCACATATTCCTTTTTGGCCTATTAATGCTTCTTTTCCTATAGTTGATCCTTATGCATGACCTTCTCATTTAATATAACATCTCTGCTCCTAATGATTTTATGATTTTCATAATCTCATAACCGATAACCAAATTCATCTACTCCATATCCAATGAAGGTACATTTTTTAGACTTAACCTCAAGCTTGGTTCTATTTTCAATATCAACATGGAAAAAAGCTTCACAACCAAAGGTTTTCATAAATGAATAGTTTACCTTTTTACCCATCCATGCCTCTAGAATTCCACCATCCAAATGATTTGAAGGCCCCCCTGTTTATTAAATAAATAATGATATGTACATCTGCCCAAAATTGTAAGGGTAGTCCAACACACAATCTCATACTCCTTGCATACTCCATAATGGTCCTATTCATCCTCTCAAACACACCATTTTCTTGTGGGGTTCTAGGAATCATTTTCTACCTACAAATTCCATTGTATGAACAATAATTTTCAAATTATCTATTGTAATACTCACCTCTATTATTAGATCTGAGACACTTCAACTTCTTTCTTGTTTCATTCTCAACCAAAGCTTTCCATCTTTTTAAAGTTTCAAATAATTTTGATTTTTTTTTAGGAAATACACCCATGTTTTCCTAGTTGGATCATCAATAAAAGTAACGTAATAGAAAGATCCACCAAGAGAAGATACCTAAGATGGTCCCCCATACATCTGAATGCACAAGCTCTAATTTCTCACTCTTCTTCTCTTTCCCAACTTTGAGAAATCAGAATCTTCTTTGTTTTCCATAAACACAATTTTTGTAGAACTCCAAGTCAATTTGCTTCAGACCTAGTAGAAACTTTCTAGAGTGAAGGATCTTCATCCCTTTCTCACTCATGTGCCCAAGTCTATGGTGCCACAATTTTGTTTGTCCCTATAGGAAGTGCTAAGACTATCTCAGTAGCAATTGTTTATGTAGTAGCTAAGGTAGAATAAGTATTATCAGTACACAAATATAATGTTCCTACCTTTTCACCTTTAGCTACTACTAATTCACCTTTAGTGACCTTCCAATTTTTTTTTGAAAAGGTAACTATGCATCCTTCACTACCCAGTTGTCCTGCAGAAATTAAATTCCTTCTCAAATTTGGAACATGCCTTACCTCATGTAGCAACCATTCATTTTCATTTTGCAGCTTGATTTTTATCTTTCCTTTTCCAACAATCTAACAAGGTTCATTATCACCCAAATATACCTGTCCAAAATCACCTTGAACATAATCTAAAAAATATTTCTATGGGGTGTGGCATGAAATGAAGCCCTTGAATCTATTACCCAAGAATAATTAGCATTATCTAAACACAAAATTAAAGCATCCTACAATTTATTAGTTGCAACATTAGCTTCCTTATTGTCATCATGTTATCTATTTCTTTGTTTTCCTTTTCAAGACCAACAATCCTTCTTCAAGTGTCCTGGATTTCCACAGTGCCAACAATCCATTCTTCCTCTAGATTTAGATCTTCCTTTCTTTGACTTCCCGCAATTTTTTGGGCTTTTTTCTCTCCTTTGTTCTTCCACTATTATTTATAGTCAAATAATTACCAGATGTTGAACTCTCACCTATTATTTTCCATCACATTTCCTCGCTAAGGATAACACCAACAACATCATCAAATTTCAATGTATTTGAACTAGAGAAATAATTACTTACAACCATTACTAAGCTATTCCAGCTTTCTAGAAAAGAACATAAAACCAAGAGATCCCTCACCTCTTCATCAAAATTCACTTTTACATAAGTTAATTAACTAGTAATTGTATTAAACTCATTTCAATGATCTATCATAGATCCACCTTCAATAATTTTCAGATTAAACAAACACTTCATAACTAATACCTTATTTGAGGTTGAGGGTTTTTCATACAATTTAGCCAAAGCTTCCATCATATCCTCTTTTTTATTTACTTCTATTATATTAAATGCCACATATGGTGTTGAGCACAACCGAATGGTTCCCAGTACCTTTCTATCCAAAATCTCCCATTCTTCATCAGACATCGTAGCATCTTTCTTTTTTTTTCCTTGTAATGGCTGCTATAGATCCTTTGATACAAATAATCTTTCATCTGCATCTTCAATAATTGATAATTCTGTTTGTTGAAATTCTCAACCTTGAATTTGCTTTCGTCCATTTCTCCCACTCAAATCTAGAGGTTTCCTGTCAATCGACTAAAAAACATGCAACTCTGATACTAGTTGTTAGGATTCAGGTAAATCAAAGCAATAAACATCAACAATTATATGAAGATTAAATAACCTAGAAATAACAATGAAGAATAACACAAAAGAGATCGACATAGAATTTTAATGTGGCTCACACAATATGGGCTACATCCATATAAATTCAACCACACAATGATTTTATTATCCAGTGCAAAATAGATTATAATCTCATAAATACCATACTGCAACATACATCCTGTTGGAACCAAAACTCAACCCCAAAATTTCATCAATTTTTGCCACCTCAGTATGACCACTCTATTTTACACCATATGCATCCATCCTCAAAACCATCATTTTTTTCTAAATAAGCTTTAAAATATCATAATTATAGTCTCCTTATTATGTTCCAATAAAAAATTATTATCATTCAAAATCACTCTCCACATAGTCAATGCCTTGATCCCCTTAAGTCCATTACTAGGAGCTCATTTCACTAAAAAAATGTCATTTCGAGGAGAATTACATTATAGTCTCCTTGACAAATCGATAATGAAGGAAACACAAAATATCAACAAGACTGATGTAGAGAAAGGGTATCAAAGATAAAAAATCACTCAAACAACTCTTTGCCAAAGTCTATACATCAAACAAGGAGACTTCCTTCACAAACTGCCATTAGGCCTTATAACACTCTAAAATGGTTTGATAGAGCATATCTCCTAAGGAAAAATTAATCACCCAAATCCAAACACATATTCAAATACCCTTTTTTATCCTTTAAAAAATATCTTAAAATAGGCCAATGTTTCTTTGGAAAGGATGCTTCAAAATTTGACTGTCCTAGTCTCAAATAGGCCCAATTCTCTAAAATTGGCTAGGTAGCAATAAGATCTTTGATCTCCAAGCTTCAATTATTTGAACCAACACCTCAAACAGGTCTTATATGGTTTGCCTCAACATTTACACTCACTACAAACAATTTCTCAAGAGCTATTCGCTAAACCTTAAGTCCTATGTAGTTCTAGTGCCTAATATGTGAGGAAATTAGGCTAGGGCATCACCAAACTTGCACATAACTCCATCCCCTGCTCTTGCAACATTATGAATGAAAAATTAAACCTATCTATATCCATTCCATTGAGTTTGAATCCTTTTCACTGGTGGAATGGAAAGAAACTCATCTTATTTGCCTCAAACCAACCCTAAACTAGGGTTACATGCAGTTTTCAGAAAAAAGTGCTCTAACTCACTCAAAATTTGATGAAATCAGATGAAACAAAGTGCAACAGGAAATAGAATCAATACATCATGAATTCCAATAGATATTAGTGCACTCTCAGGTTGTACGGACCCGTACAGGTATGAGAAACAATAAAGGAAACCTTGAAAACACAGGAAAACAAAATTTTATTATTATTCAATCCTCAACAAAATCACCAGAACCTCTTCCCAACTTCAACCATGCCTATTGTAACATGTCTCAAATTGTTTTCAAACTATCTAACTTCCTCATTTACAATTGATGACTTCAAATTCCACAACTTGCAACTTTTTTGACAATATTGACAACTTCTACCACATATAGAAACTTTTACATTTTTGACAACTTGACCACACATAACCTCCTAATACCTCAAATAGACCCTTATAAACATGGATATGATCCAAAAGGACCTTATTACATAAAAGAGGCACAAAACCAAAACAATGACAAGCCAAAATCGCATGGGTTCTCTTGCACCATACTCGCAAGAAAAAATGAACTCAAGTCCCATTGAGGATAGCGTTGCAATAGTAGATTCATGCTTAATCAAGTCATTCTCTGACCCCCAAGTGACATACTCATTTGGTAAACCCTCCAGTGGACTAAATACCAAAAGTAGTCATTATCCCTTGTCTTTTTGAATTCTTTGGCACCTAGGATATGTTCCAACTTTAGAGGCCCACTTGATGGATGATCTTTGACTCCTTCCTCATCTCAAAATGTTGTTGAACCTGCATCATTACCTACTACCATATCTCCTCCTTCCTTGTAATGAACTTTCTTCTTCTTCACTTAAATTGTGTGCTTGGACTTGTGCACATTCCTTTGCAGTTTATCCTTGACCTCTTCACATTTGCTTCTCATCTCTTCCATTTGTTGTTGTGTCCCTACAACTGCTGCTTGATCTAGAATACTAACCCCTGGCATGAAAGAAATGGAATGACCAATATCTCCCTTTGAAATAGATGAATGGAACACTCCTCCTATCATCATAGCAACATACTTCTTAAGCCAATCCTGGATCTCCAAAACTAAGTCATTCTTCATTTATGTTGTCATAATGTCTCCAGGTTTAGGAGTGGTTGCAAGTGTCATGTCCTCCTCTTCTTCTACCTTTATTAACTCCTTCCTACCTACCATCATCACAATAGATCCCATGGTTTTTCCTTTATCCTACTCTTTCAATGGTATCAAGGTAGGAGACCCCATCTTTTTCTATCTCATAAGTATTCATCCTTCCATCATACATAGCATGCCTATCAAATTGCCAAGGCCTCCGTAGCAGCAAATGGCATATATCCATTAGTATTATGTCACATAAAAAAATTTCTTTATACCCTCCTATATGAAACTCCACCCAAATTTTTTCATTCACCAAAACATGTTGACCCTCATTTAACCAAGAGACTTTGTAAGGAGTAGTATGTGGTATTGTTGAAAACTTAAGCTTTTCAACCATCTCAACTGAAACCATATTATTTGTACTACTTGAATCAATTACAACTTTACAAACCTTACCCAAGCACTTACAAATTGTCTTGAAGAGATTCTTCCTTTGTGGTGGCTCCTTCTCTACTGGTACTTTGATGAGGGTTCTTACCATGAGTGATTCACCAATTTCTGGAGTAGCATGTTGTGATGGAGAGTTTACACTCTCATTGTCCTCTTCTTGCACCAATTGAGCTCTCCTTTCTCCTCTGACTGAAGTAGTGGCCTGATTTTCATTGCATTTCCATGCTTGATGTCCAAACTTGTTGCATTGGTAACACCTTCCTGTGAACCCACTAGATCCTCTTTCTTGACCTCCAAATTTTCCTCTAAAGCTTGATCTACCTCCTCTAAATCCACCTCTTGCATCTACAATTTGCTCTTGGACTTTTCTTGTATCTTCTTGGCTCTCATATGACTGACTTGGATTAGAAAATGAACCTCTTCCTCCGGAATTGTTGCCTCTACCCCTATTTTTCTTTTCTTTCCTTCTCTTTAGCTTTTCTTTAGCCCTAATTTCCAATTGATAGCATTCCTCTACCATCCTTGGGTTTGTCAAACTTAACTCATCTTGAAGGTTAAACCTTAACCCACTGAGATATCTAGCCACCTTCTCCACATCACTCTCCATGTGACCTAATCTTATACTCATCTTATAAAACCCATTCATATAGGCTTTGACATCCATATCTTTTTGTTTCAAATTTTGAAGTTTCTTGTACAATTGAATTGCATAATCATCTGGTAAGAACTTACCCTTAATCTTGGCCACCATTCTATCCCAAGAGACAATTTTTGACTTACCTTTCTTCCTCCTTTTAGTTTGCTGATAATCCCACCAAAATAGGGCATGACCCTTCAATTTTGTTTTTTCCAACTTTACCCTTTGTTCCTCTGGAATGTCTTCACATTCATAATAATTATCAAGTGGTGCAATCCAATCCAAAATATCTTCATCATTCAAGTTCCCTCCATACATAGGTGCATACATCTTTACCTTGTGTTTATCTTCCTTGACTTCCTTTAGTAGCTTGGCCATCCTCTGCTCATCGGGATCTAATTCATCTTCATCTTCTTCTTCTTCTTCTTGGGGATTCTCTTCTTCCCCTTCTTCTTCATGGTCACTCACATCACCCATGATCATACCTCTCCTCTGATTGGTTTCAATAGCCTCAAGCCTTGCTACCATTATATCTTGGAGTTCCATCAATCTCCTAATCTCTTTTATAGTCTTCTCTTTCATCTCATTCATTTCTCTAGCCATGTCGTGTTACTTTTTGGAGGCATCTTGTTCTCTTTTGTTTCACTCTTTCCCTCTTATAGACCAACCTATGCTTTGATACCAATCTGATGTAGAGAAGGGGTATCAAAGATTAAAACTCACTCAAACAACTCTTTTCCAAAGTCTTAACACATAAAACAAGGTGACTTCCTTCATAAATTGCCACTAGGCCTTGTAGCACTCCAAAACGGTCTAAAAGAGCATGTATCCTAAGGTAGACTTAATCACCCAAATCCAAACACATATTCAAATACCCTTTTTACTCCTTTAAAACATATCTTAAAATGGGTCAAGGTTTCTTTGGAAAGGATGCTTCAAAATTCTATTGTCCTAGTCTCAAATAGGCCTAATTCCCTAAAATTGGCTAGGTAGCAGCAAGGTCTTTGATCTCCAGGCTTCAATTCTTTGAACCAACACCTTAAATAGGTCTTATATGGTCTACCTCAATATTTCCAATCACTACAAATAATTTCTCAAAATATTTTTGTTGGAAGAATGAAGAAGAACATCTCGTTTTGTTGGTTTGTGTTGTCATTGATGTCACCATGTTATATGAGTTGCAACTACAAGGTTAAGTTTGATCTAGTATCTAAATCAGTATGTAGTTATTATCCTTTGGAATTTTGGTCTGCAATACTTTGCTATTGATTATTGTTGCTTGTGGTTTTGGGAAATGGTCTATGGATGTTGAAAGTGTGTATGTTCAGATTCTCACATATTCAAGTGCTTGTACGATGAGTTGGAATTACTTTGATGTTTCATTTTTTCTATTAAGTCTATTTCTGGCCGACCTAATGCATAGATGATGTTATGGTGAAATAATTTTATGTTGCGGATGTATGTGTGACCTATCTTAGGTCCATGCCCACATATTGTAGCATGTTGAATAGTTGAATTGTCTTTGGAAAGATTTTGTGAATGCTTGAAGCCGACAGCTGGTATTTTTGGTAAATAAGGATTACATATAATTAGGTTGGCCTAGTTAATGCTTGTGGATGTATCAACTATATATATATTCAACAGTTTTGAGATTGTTAGATGATGAAGTTGTTGATGATGCAAATGTGAAGAGTATTAAGTTAGTTTATTGAGATTCAAAGGAATTGAATCAACACTTGTTAGGTGTACATTATCAATTCATTTTCTAGATGTAAGCCATTTTGTCATTGTAATTTTTGTAGGTAGTGAGCCTCTCATTTTTGACAGTGAGTCTTGGCAGTGAGCCACCCCTTTTATAATATTTTATAACTGGTTATACTATATTATGAGCTAACACTCACCATGGTTTTTCCCATTTTGGGTTTTCCACATAAAAATCCTAGTGTTCATGTGTTGTGTAATTTTGTTTTCTATTAATTCTCTTGCTTATCTTTACTATTATATGCATTAGAGTAATTGGATGGTATTTGTTCAATAAGTTTAACAAGATATTGATTCACCTCCCTCTCAGTATCTTGGATACTTAAGAATTGGTATCAAATATTGGATCCTCCGGAGAATCCTAACAACTTGAGGAAGATCCTAAAGATGGAACAAATGGATGATAAAGAAGAGCTATAGGATGTGCTTGAGGATCTTGACAAGGTTGAAAGTGAAAATAGAGATTTGAAAGAAAATCTTGATGAAGCAAATGAATGTGTCCAAAAGTTAAAAGAGCAATTGAATAAGTTCAAAGAAAGACAGAGGGAAGTAAGTGAGCAGTTGAAGTGCACGCTAATGAAGAGATTACCAATTTGAAGGTGCAAGTAGAGAAAAATAAAAGAATTGAAGAATGTTTAAATAAAATGGTGCAAAGCAGGTTTGATGAATGCACTAAGCTTGAACAAGAAATGGTGAATCTGAAAGTAGACCTGGAGAAAGCAAAACTATATGAAAATAATTTCAAATCTAACTTTGACAAGCTTGATGAGTTGATTTCATGGTAGAAACCAAGTCAAGACAAAGGAGGCTTGGGAATGGAAGGAGGTTAAAACTCTAAGGTTAATCGAAAGACTCAGAATAAAGGGAAGAAGAAAAGAAATCCAAGAAACTTTTCCAAAAGATTGCCTATTAGACAACCAAATGCTCAAAGGTATCCATCCTTCAATGGTGTTTTCTTTCCATGTAATAAATTTGGTCATAGGGAAACTAAATGCAGGAGTAGGATGAATTATTTTCTTGGCTCCTTCTTCGATCAATTTTTTGCATGCAAGAAAGTTAGACATAGAGCTAGTGAATGAAAAACTCAAATGGTGAATTGGTCTAATGGAGGAAGAATGAATCAATCTTTTAATGGATACTACTATACATGTAACAAGTTTGGACACAAAGATAATCAGTGTTGGTCAAGGGTCAATGGAGGACAAACTAATAAGAATTTTTTTTTTGCAACAATTGCAACAAACTAGGACATATCTTAAGAGTTTGCAAAAATAAAAAGTGAAAGCAGACTGCTCCGGTAGAAAAGAATGAACCAGTGAAGAAAATTGACAAGAATGAGGTCAAGCAAGAAATGAATAAGATTTGGAGGAAGAAAGAAGAGCCTAAAATGATAGATGTGTATGTTCCCTCACCTAGTATAGACAATTCCTCCAAGAATTAGGCCTAGCAGGGTCTTAGGGGTAGCTTTAATAGAAAATTGTTTGAACCCCCTGATGTTGGGCATGCCAATATTTGGCACGAGGATATGTTGTAAGAAATGAATAGTCAAAGGTTATGCAAGTGGAACCAGAAGAAAATGTGCTAGCATGATATTTTGTGGAGAAAATTAGGTTTTTTCTATGCAGAGAAGAAGAGTTTTTAGCAGCTTTTTGAAATTTGCACATTTAATGTGAATTAGGGTAGATTGTTGTTTTATAAAGTAAATGTGTTAGGCATCTTAATCACTTGAGAATTTGAAGAAATTGGAGAGCATTTTGGAGCATTCTTGAGGTGACTTGGAGTTCGAGCTGTGTAAACCCTAGTTCTGGTTCTTCACAAAGAAAAATGTATTTTGCTTATCTGTGCTACTGTGGGATTGTGTGAATCATCTTTTTGAAATTGTTTGAGTTCAATTTGTGGAGAAATTGCAACCCCTGTAGTTGTTAAAGTGTCGAAAATACCTAGACCATCATATAGGAAATATTCTATGAAGGTTTTCAAAGATGACCCTATGGGCACCTTCTCATTGATCCCTCGTGGGGTTATGCTGACTGAAGATACAAGAATGTACATTTGAGTAAAGACTAAGGAATTCAATCACAATAAATTGATAGATATTTGGCAGAATGAGCTCACTGGGGATAATTTCTTGGTGAAGCTTGAATATTCAAATATTATTGCGAAGAAATTGGACAGATGGAATTACTTTCCTAATTTCAGTTCCACGATTGATGATAAATATGTAAAACCAGTTCTCAGCAAAATGCATGATAAATTATTTTGGACTGATAGACCCCATCTAATAACTAAGGAAGTAATCAAGGCTGCTATTAGACTCTGTGATACTGGAATGATACCCGTGTTCAAAGTAGTGAAGAATGAAGTGGTGATGGAACTCACCGGTACCACATATGACAGGAGAGCTCTAACTACTATCACTAATCTTGCTGTGAAGTATGCTACAATAATGATTGGTCATAAAATTTACTTCACTAATAGAGAGAAATTTGTGTCTACTACAACTATTTATACTAGTTTTGATATGGAAGTTAATGGTTTAGATTATGACTTGTGTGAACTTATCTGATAGAAGTTGCTTGAGAACTTGAGGATGACCATAGAAAGGAAGTATACATTTAAATTTGGTTCCTTGATTATGTGTCTATTGTTTTATTTTCTGAAGAGACTTCCTAGAAGGGACGATATGGTGTTTTGGGATGCATCCAGACTGGTGGCATATCGGATCTTTGATCACATACATAATCTAGGTGATTTGAAAAATAGAGATAATGCTCTAACAACATTCTTTGTTGTATTCAAGAGCAACATGAATGAGAGAGAAAGGATTCCAAGGAAAGTTGTTGAGAAATTAAAAAATGATATCATATTTCATGTCTCTCCTGATGAATGTATGACTTAAGTTGTTGAACCCTGGACATATGGATTTAACCGTTGGGTTATGAGATTATAGAAGATGAAGCCAAAGTCTATGTGCATATGTTGCTGAAAAGTCTGAAAGATGCCAATGAACCTAGAATTGGCACTTATGTTGAAAAATCTATGGAGGTTCACTTGGAGCACAAGAAGCCAATAATAAGAAAGAATGCAGAAAAGAAGTTTAGAGAAGTAGGTTACACTGATGAGGAGTTTCTCAAGGTAGGGCTAAGAGAGAGATAGAGGGAGAATCTTCAGGTCTATGGAGATCTTACAAGAATACTCCTTCTAAACCTTCTGCAGTCCTTGCATTGAAAATTGAACCCAATGTTACTGATAAAGGAAAATGCCTAACACCTTCTAGACCTAATACAAGATCTGGGAAAAGGAAAGAGACTCCTTCGGTGGTACCTAGGAAGAGAGGAAAGAAAGAAAAAGCTAGAAGGGAGAAGAACCTCAGCATTATTGATGATCAAGATGAAGAAGAGGAGGACCCTAAAGCAAAATTGGTAAGAAAGAGAAGAGGAAGCCTATTCTCTGGTGAAGGTGCTTCTTAGGAAGCTAGTATTGGTTCTAAGAGATTGCATATTGTGTCATCTTTTGAGGAAGATGAAAAACAAGAATTTGGTGTTCATGTGCACACCAAATTGAAGTTGAAGAAAGCAAAGGTATCTGAAGTAGCCTCCCCAAGCTAGGAAGAACAAAAGGAAACCCTGGTAAGACCTAGTTCCCCTTTGAAATTAGAGGTTGTACTCAATTCTTTGTTACATTTTGATGATATGTTGCAGCCCACAACAGAGTATTATGATCAAGTGGGGAGAGAGGATAGAAAGACATTAATTTTAGCCACTATTCAGTATGTTATCACATTAGATGTTAAGTGGGATGATGTGAAGAATAATGTGCCTGAGAAAATGTGGGTAGCCTTGATGAAAAAGAGATCAAAGGATGATGAATTAGAAGAGAAGATCAGAAATGATACATTTAAGAAAGTAGAGTCTTCTTAGGTCCCAAATGATTTGGAAACCTTGAAGAAGATATGTGTAGAGATGTTTCAGATAAAGAAAAGAGTGAATATTTTGATGAAAAAGGATAAGAAGCAAATAAAGAAAATAAGGAAGGAAACTATAGAAGTAATCAGAGATACAACTAAGAAATATGGCATGCTTGGCGCACTACAATCTGGTTTTGCACCTAAGTCAGGTGAAGATGTTTTTGTTGGAAGAATGAAGAAGAATGGCTAACTATACAATTTTGTGTCCTCATTGATGTCACCATGTTATACAAGTTGTGACTGCAAGACTAAGTCAGTGATTGATCTAGTATTTTGGTCGGGTATTTGAACCAATATACAATTTACACCCTTCGGTATTTTGGTTTGCAATTCTTCATAGTTGATAGTTGCTACTTGTGGTTTTGGAAAATAGTCTATGGATATTAAAAGCATGTATGTTCATAATCTCTCATGCTCTAATGCACGTATGGTGTATCGATATCATTCTATTGATTGCATTTTTCTATTAAGCCTATCTCTGGCTAACTTCATGGATAATCGATGATATGGTGAATTTATTTTTGTGAGGGTATATGTGTGACCTATCTTAGGTCTATGCCAACATGATAAAGCATGCTACATGTTTTGATTTATTATCTAGAAATATTTTGTGAATGTTTGAAGCTGACAGTTGGTGTTTTTGGTAAACAAGGATTACATCTAATTAGGTCGACCTAATTAATGCTTGTGAATGGATCAAGTATATATGTTGGATAGTTTTGAATATTGAGAGATGAAAAAAGAGAGGAGAGAATGAGGAATGATACTGATGCAAATGTGAAGAAGTGCAAAAATAATGAAGTGGGTTAGGTCAGTCTATTGAACATCACTAGAATTGTATCAACACTTGTTAGGTGCACTCTCATAAGTTCATTTTGGTTGTGAAGCCAATTTTGTTTTGTAATCCTTTTGTAGGAAGTGAGCCTCCATGTGTAATGATGCAGGAGCACCAATCAACAACATCAACTCATCTAGGGAACTTTAGTCCCAAACATTTACTGAGAAGATCCATTACATGAATTCATCAAAAATCCATTTTTTATTCAACAAAATTCACTAATTTCATTTGAATCAATAAGGTTATCAGTAAGCCAACTCAATTTCACCATTTCTATACACAATCAAATCAAAATCTTGATTAGAGTCACTAAAAAAAAAAACATTCTTTCCTTATTCATGAAGGCATCCTTCTTAATTCTCATAGTTTTCCCAAGACCATAAGTCAACCATTCACTCATCCTTGATTCAATCTTGTTCACAAACACCTTATCATCACATTCTTGTCAGGGACAAATCAGTAAGACACAAAAATTATCATTACCTTTGATATCTACAGTCATACACCTACCCTTACACATAGAATCCACTTTGCTCAGTACACCAAACCCATCATACCAGTCTTCCAAATTTTAACCAAGTATAAATCCATCTAAAATATCATCAAATTGACTATTTTCAAGCATTAAATATCATACTTTCTCCTATTTCATTAGACTTACCATGTTAGGCCATCAAACCTCCATTTTTCCTTGTAGGATAGTAGACCCTTGAATCGGGTGATTTCATTTCAAGCAAAAAGCATGATTATAAACTCAACATACTTTTGGAAACCCATTTTGACATATTACAACATTCCAAAACTTGGAGTGGGTTGTTTCAGTAAATTTACTAGATTTTTGGACTGTATGCTACCAAAGAGCCCTAATTAGGCCAAATTAACAAAGGAGCCACCACAAAATCTATTGCAAACTACAATACAACCACACATAGTCCTTCAACAGGTAACATAACTTAAGAATCACTAGCTTTTAGGGTCATTATACTTCCACAAAGTTTTGTACCTTAAAACCCTTAAATATAGGCTTTACCATACAAAGTGAACGAGGGTTTCTTGGAAATATAATTTACAAACCTCCAAATCACCTACCACTATTGAAAACACCTATAAATAAGTCTGCATGAACATTCTAATTCATCTACATACCTTAGAAAGTGTTATTTCAACTTTTTCCAATCATGGAGGCACCATTTTTTGAAGGAAAAACTCATAAATTTATTTGGAGTAGCAGAGTTTCTTCATATTCTTGCCTTCCCTCCACTAAACAGCATGCACACACCCTATTTACATGATAAAAAACTATATTCTATCAATCCCATCAAAAATATAAGTCTACATTGATGGGATAGAGGAATAATCCCTTAAGAGACTCTCAAAACCTTATACAATGTTGCAGACTAAGCACAAGTAATTCTACTCAAATAACCAATATACTTGATAGCTCCCTTACAAAAATGAATGGAAAAGGAAGCTATATCCTTTTACAACTCAAGACAATAATATTCAAGCCCTTAAACTACTGTACAGTCCCTTTGTTTAGATAACAATGGAGAAAAATACTTAAACATGGTACTTTATTGCTAAAAACTCCTCAAGAATACAAATATGCTTTTGCTCACCCCATACAATGTTTTATAGATGTTTTTCCATCCTTAACTACCTCTTCATCTTTCCTCATCATCCTATCCTTTCAGATTCTCCTCAAAAACTCTTGAACTACCTTGTGACTTTTCATCTTCTCAATTACATTTTTGCAATTTCTTGTACTTTTGCATCTTTTTTAGTTTTGCAATTTTTTGACACTTTGCAAACTTACATTTTTTTGACCTCCTAAGACCTATTGATGACCTTTTTCATGATTTTACACTGAAAATTACAAAGTTGTCAATTTAGGAAGTTAATGAGCAAGGTGCTCTTGCACCATACAACCAACCAACTAAACCTTTCCAAGTCCCTTGGAAACACATTAACTTGTTCTTCATCTTCAAATTTGTCTTGGACTTCTTCTTCTTCTTTACTCTCTCTTTCTAAATATTCATTTGTCTTTGTCTTTGTCTTGGTTTCATTCTTGTCTTCAACTTTTCCATCTTCACTTTGTCTTTATCTACAACTCTATCTGTCTTCACTTGTCTTTAGCTTGTCTTTGACTTTTCCATATTTATCTTTGCCATGTCTCTTTTCAAGTTCACAATCATCTTCTCTTTCAAAAGGACACAGGAATGCCCTTCAACTTTCCTCTGACTCTTTTCTCAACCAAGGACACATGAATTTTCTTGCACTTTGCTTCTCTTCAACAATCATCCTTGACCTTCTCCAACTTCTTTTCTCCATCTTTCTCATCTAATCCCATAAGTGGAGAACTCTTCAGGCTGCAAACTCAAGTGCTCTCTTCACTCAAGAATCATCTTTCTCTAATTGCTTCACAACTTAGCAACTCAACAACCAGGTGTTAGAAACCAAGATCTGAAATGCAAACTAGAAAATCACCTTCCATAGAAGAGAAAAACAAAAAAGCAGAGATTGCATAAATATGTGCAAATTGATATATTCAAAGTACAATTAATTACAAGATATGATTTGTTTTATAAAATCAAAGATGCATAAACCTAATCTTATCTTAAGCAACAAGATAGCTCAACAAGATAAGGATAACAACCTATAACCTAGGAATTAAATAATGCCTAAGTAAACTTATGTAAAGTGTAATTAAATATTAATTACACAAACACCCCCCCATAAGTGCAACTTAGGGTGAAGTAGATTATTATGCAAATGATGTGAGACGGGTCCTAAAAACAAAGGCTTGATTAGGTACCCATGTACAAATGCAAAGAGAGAGAAAAACTAATGGGAAAAACCCTCCTTCAATGAGATGAACTGCTGCAAAGAATCACTAGAAGAACACTGATGAAGAAACACTAGAACCCCAAATCTGACAAGCAAGGAAAGATACTTCTCTCTACAACTGAAACCAAAAATGGAATCACAAATGCAACAACAGACCCGGTGCCAAGGAACACTAGAAACTCACATACTAGATCAACCCTAGAATTTGTAAGCAACAGTAGATGAAAGGATGAAGCCACCCATAATGATGAAAAAATCTGGAAGTTGTGTCCTCGAAGCCAATACCAAACTGAAACTAAAACTACCCATAAGATGAGTACCATCAAGATTCTGGAACATTAACCATAAAAACATGGCTCTCAAATGAGAAGGATCTAAACCAATGTGGATCAAGAACCATAAACTCCCAATGTGAAGTGTGAGCCGATGCAAACCAACGATGTGTCTAGCTAAGAAAGAAAGAAGCTAAAGGAAATAGTAGGAAACCAAAAAAAATCATGCGAGTTGTCACCAATATGAAGGTGTGATGAAAGAACTCCCCTTAATGGAACTTTATATTAGTTCGTTATTACAATACCCAATGATTGCAAAAGGAGAGAATGCAAAAACATGCATAAACAAGAGAGAGAAAGTAAACCTAGTGCATGAAAACAAAAAATAGAGTGCATGCACAAGAAAAAGTTTACAAATAAATCTTTGATAAAAATATACCTCAGATTTGTGTAGAGGCCGAAACTAGCTTTCCAACGCCACGAAAATCGCGAAAAACGGATAAGCGAGTCAAAAGATATGTCTCCTAGAATGAAAATGGAAACATCTGATTTTCGAGGCTGAAAAAGAAATCGAAAAGGAAAAACCAAAAAATCAAACCTACACCATTGTGTAGAGCTCGGAAACAACTTTTCATTGATATCTTGTTTGCAAAAAAATGACACCATATGTGAAAGTTATGCTCATTTCTACGAAACTGCTCCTTTAGGGAAAATCAGGGCTAGGAGGGCACAAAGAGGGTCGACCGTACGCTGACGTCAGCACTTCACAAGCATAAATTTGATGGCCATCTGGCCATCGGAACCAAAAAAAGGCCAGCCCACCAGAAAAATTTTAGCTGCCAGTATATTCGCTGTCATGTTAGAATATTTTATGTGGCTACTGGAATATTCCATGCACGGCCCCAGAATATTCTTTCGCTGAACTATCAGCTAGGGTCGGACTTGGAGCTCCTGGTCCACCATAGGACTGTGGGTTTGGTTGGGAGCTGAAACTTGCCGGTGGCGGTTTGGCGGTGAAGTGGGGTGGCAACGGCGGACTGGTGGCCACCTGGTGGCTGCTCAGTGGCCAAAACCTTATGCATTGTGAGCACCGCGCACAAAAATTGAAAACACCTATTTTTTGCATTTTTTTCAATTTTTGTGCCTCGAGAAGCGAGCTAGGGAGGCCATACAACCTCTCTGGCAAATTTTTTTCCCTCATAATCAAATTTCACCAAAATCAATGAAACGAAGGGTGATCTTAGGGTTTTTGGCCGCTGCGAACGCGATGGTGATGTCCGTTTGTGCCCAAAGTGCCCCAAAAAATCAGCTACCTCTAGAGCTTGCAAAAAATCTCTGAGCTTGAAACCCTCACAAGTTTGGCAAATGATGACCAAAATCTACAAAACAAAAGCCAATCCTGACTTTTTCCAATGCTCTAAATCCAATGGTGAAGCCCGGTCTGATCCAAAACACCTCATGAATGAACTCAAGGCATGATACCCTCGAGGAATCCCAAACAAACCCTGCAATGATTTTCTCAAAAATCTAAGAGGTTGCAAATCAAGGCTTTGATACCATGTTAGAAACCAAGATTTGAAATGCAAACCAGAAAATCACCTTCCACAGAAGAGAAAAACAAAAAAGCAGAGATTGCATAAAGATGTGCAAATTGATATATTCAAAGTACAATTAATTACAAGATATGATTTGCTTTATAAAAGCAAAGATGCATAAATCTAATCTTATCTTGAGCAACAAGATAGCTCAACAAGATAAGGATAACAACCTATAACCTAGGAATTAAATAATGCCTAAGTAAACTTATGTAAGGTGTAATTAAATACTAATTACACCAACACCAAGTTCTTTATTCAACCTACAGACACAAACTCAAACACAAACTCAACAAACCATCCATCTTACCCAACATAAAATCCTAGAAGATGCCTCAGTCTTTGTTCCTCTGCACCTTCTATCTAGCTTAATCTCCATTGGAGGACGGTGACCACATACCTTTCCTTTTCTTCCAACACACAACTCAAAAAATATTTCTCTCTGTAGTTAGATGGATCAAGCACTTGCAACGAAACTCAACTCAACAAACCATCAACAACAACTTAACCAATCATCAAAATCAATACCAGCTCTGATACCAATTTGATGCAATAGGGGAGGTCCTGTAATCAAAATTTTCAATTCACAATTTCATCAAAAACTCTTTATTCACCAAATTCACTCTATTCCCTTGTAGCCTTGCAAATCCGTTAAATCGGGTATCTTTCCACAATTACTTCTTTTTACTCCAAGACTTGACCTATTTCAGGGACCCTTTCTTACAAACTGTAACATACCAACAAATCACCATAGACTTCTTTGGAATAGATTGCTCAAATTAGGGATTCTACACTTTTTAGGGCTCTAATTAGCCCTCTTTTACAAAGCAACCACTCAATAAACTTAGGAACACTCTCTAAAAATTTGGGGCAGCATTTCCCACATGTCAAAAACCAAGAATCCATAATTGTTTCTCAGAAATCCTCACATCCAAGCGCCAAACACATAAACCCTCATTTATAGCCACAAAACTAGGGTTTTATTGAAAATCTAGCATACCATTCACAAAAAACCATGTAATTACCTCAAACAGGTTTTTCTAGGCCTGAAAATTTTCAAAACACCAAGAAAACTCACTGCCCCAAACATTCTCTTGCTTTGACATCATAAAATCTCATTTTTTCCTTATGGAAGACACAAACTTCATACTAGGCTTCACACCCAACTCATGAAACAACCTCCCTAGCATTCTCAAACCTTGTACACACCCAAAAAAGTTATTATGTGCCCATCCCACTATGACACATCTTCAATAGTAGGTGGAATGGGCTTGTTACATTATGAGTACTTCAAAACCCTTAAAATAGGGCTACCTGGCTGCAACAAGGAAATTGAAGAAAATTCACTACAAAAGAAATGTAAGGCATTAAAGATCAATGAAAAAGTGTATTAACACATGTACCTAACTAAAACAATAAGTAACTTAATCAATACACCCTTGTACGGGCTTGCACAGTGTTGGAAAGGCTAACAAAAAAAAAATCTAGAAAAATTAGACTTAGAACTTGGTGTTTTTCATTCAAATCTTCAAAAAGCTCTTTACAATGATGGAATACAAGATATTTATGATTTTTCCAAGCCAATTGACCTTCTAACTTCCCTTAACCGCCATTTAAACTCCTAGTGACTATTGAACTTCCTTGAATTGTGCAATTTTGTATATTTAGTAACTTTACAACTTTTAAAACAACTTTTCCAATATCTTGCATTTTTTTGCAAACTTAACCTTCTAAGCTCCTAAACATCACCATAAATTACTAATTACATAAGAAAATTGTCTTTAATACCTTATTTTAATACGAAATCTCAAAATCCTATAACCTACTCCTCATCAACCTTGATGGACCAAAATTACTACAGGGTGCTCCTGCACCATGTAAGCAGTGAGCTTTTATATTTGGATAGTGAGTCCTATTCTAGGCAGTGAGCCCTTTGGCAATGATCCTTATATATTGAGTTTTGTAACTACTTTATATTGTGAATTAATCCTCACCATGGTTTTTCCCTTATTGGGTTTTCCACATAAAATCTGGTGTTCATTGTGTTGATTTTACTTTTTGTTATCTACATTTCATGTTCATACTTAATAACAGAATAGTGTGGTTGCGAAGTTGATAAGTGTTAGGAGTTTTATGTTTGAATTTGGTGACAACTAATTCAGCCCCCCTCTCATTTTTCCTATTCCTTTTAACAATTGACATTAGAGCTTTGGTTCCTTGGTGAAGAGCTTAACTGCTTGAGGATCCTAAAGGTTAATCAAATGGATGATAAAGAACTTCGGACTGCACTTGAAGATATTGATAAGGCTGAAAATGAAAACAAAGACTTGAAAGAAAATCTAGATGAAGCAAATGAATGAATCCAGAAACTAAAAGATCAACTGAAGAAATTCAAGGAAAGACATAAAGAAGTGAGCAACAAAAACAAGAGATCATCAGATTGAAAGTGCTTGTAGAAGAAAAGAAGACAATTGAAGAATGTCTGAAAAGAAGGGAAAAGGAAGAAGTTTTTGATTGAATGATAATTAATTCAGGAGAGATAAGCATGAAAATGGATAGAGGATCGTGTGGCAACACTCCACTAAAGTTGAAAGGTGTTGAATTGGAAGAATTTGATCATAGGAAAATGAAGGAAATGGAACTAGGGCTGAAGACAAATGAATTACATAGCATAAAAAACCTAGGTATAGATTTATGGGAAGAATTTCCCTGGTTTGTAGATAAAGAATTCATCTTGTTCTTGTTAATTCAATTCAAGAACGACAACATTATGTTGGACAAACCTTACCTAATCATGAAGGAAGCAATCAAAGTGATTACTAGTTTATGCAATGTTGGGGACCTCCCTAGGAAGAAAACCATGAAATATAAAGATGTGGAGGAACTTACTAGCATTGAAAAAGACCCTCGATCTCTATTCATAAACACTCTTGTGAATTCCACTGTAAGGTATGTTGCATATGACATTTCCTATAAAATCTATTTCAGAAACTGTGAAGGTTTGACTTCATCTATTGTTGTATTTCTTGCACACATGATGGTTAAGGAAAACACATAGTTTGATATATGTAGCCTATTACTAGAAAACCTAACTAAGAATGCTTGAATGGAACTAATTGAGGAGTATCCTTTTCAGTTTGGATCTTTGCTTATATGTTTGAAATTTTACTTTTTGATCTCACTACCAGGAAGAGAGAATGTTGAATGGGAATCCAATATTCCTCTTGGAAAATAATTTTATAGATATTTGGAATTGTTGGTGGATAATGTAAGTGTTTGTAGAACCTATTTCACATCCCTGAAGATGAATTTGTGCTCTGATATGTTAGTACCTAGTCAATTTGAAGTGGGTTCATTGCCTGGTAAGAAAGAGTTGGAAGTTATCATTGGCGAGTCCCCTCCAGAACCTAAAAGAAGGAAAAATTTTGTAACAAATGTCTCAGAAGAAAAGAAGAATGAAGAAGAATTTATTTTTGGATCTAACTCATTTTATCCAAAGGATATACAAATGATGCAAGACAAGGGTGAAATGAAGAAGATTGGTGAAATGTGGAATGTAGTCTCTTCGATTGAGAGGCTTAAAATTGATGATGTATTGGTTGATTATTTGCTCAATAGAGGTATCTTAGTTTTAGATGTGTCTAATTCTTTTCCATATGATCTAGTAGATATTATTGAAGAGTGAACATTGTTGGAAGGACCCAAAGGTCATAAGTTCAAAGCTATTGTTGAAAGAAGATGTACCAAAGCCAAACAAATGTTATCTAAACATATGACTAAGACAAGAGAATGCATCAAAGAAATATATGACATCTATAGGTATTGTCTCTAGTGGTCGGTAGCCATTGACAACTTCAGAAGAAAAATTGAAGCCATTGAATATGAGATGAATAGTATTGGAAAAAAATTTGATTTCTTTAAAGACAAGGATGGAAAACAAAGAATAAGAGTTGTTGAATTGCAAGTGGAGTTGTTGATTACTCAGAGGCAAAGAGAATATATGGTTAAAAGCTTCTAGTTGGTTAAGGAACTTTTTGAGGTCTAGTTGGATCATCTCTCTAAAATACTCTCTGATGTAGAAGATTGTGAATGCCAATGTATGTCTTCGAACCATACATCCTCTTTTATGTAGTTGTCTTTATTGGATGGTATGAGTGCAAGAATGAATTCAACTGTGCTTGCTTGGAAAAGGATTCTTTCGATCATAAGAGACAAGTACAAGAAAATATTTCATGTAAAAAGTGTCATTTTCACTTGAATGTTTGAAATTGGGAATTGGAATCACCTTTGTATATATTGTAGACATCCTATTTTTTTGGTGGCCCTTTTCCATTGATGTCAAAGGGGGGGGAAATGATACTAAAGGGAAAGAATGTTGTTTTTGTAAAATTTTGCCACATGTTGCCATCAATGACAAAGGGGGAGATTGTTGGAAGAATGAAGAAGAATGGCTAACTATATAGTTTTGTGTTGTCATTGATGCCACCATGTTATACAAGTTGTGACTACAAGACTAAGTTAGTGATTGATCTGGTATTTTGGTCTGGTATCTGAATTGGTATATAGTTTACACCCTCCGGTATTTTGGTCTGAAACCCTACGCAATTGATAGTTGCTAATTGTGGTTTTGGGAAATAGTCTATGGATATTGAAAGCATGTATGTTCAAAATCTCTCATGCTCTAATTCTTGTATGGTGTATTGGTATCATTTTGTTGATTGCATTTTTCTATTAAGTCTATCTCTGGTCGACTTCATGGATAATCAGTGATATGGTGAATTAATTTTTATGCGGATATATGTGTGACCTATCTTAGGTCTATGCCAACATGATAAAGTGTGCTACACATTTTGATTTATTATTTGGAAAGATTTTGTGAATGCCTAAAGCTGATAGTTGGTGTTTTTGGTAAACAAAGATTGCATTTAATTAGGCCAACCTAATTAATGCTTGCAGATGGATCAAGTATATATGTTGGATAGTTTTGAAGATTGAGAGATAAGAAAAAATAAAATGAGAGAGTGAGGAATGAAACTGATGAGAATTTGAAGAATTGCAAAAATAATGAAGTGTGTTAGGTTAGTCTATTGAGCATCACTAGACTATATCAACACTTGTTAGGTGCACTCTCATTAGTTCATTTCGGTTGTGAAGCCAATTTTGTTTTATAATCCTTTTGTAGGAAGTGAGCCTCCTTGTATAAGTAGTGAGCTTTTGTATCCGAACAGTGAGTCCTATTCTAGGAAGTAAGCCCTTTGGCAGTGAGCCTTATATATTCAATTTTGGAACTACTTTATATTGTGTTTTAATTCTCATCATGGTTTTTCCCTTATTGAGTTTTCCATGTAAAATTTGGTGTTCATTGTGTGGATTTTATTTTTTGTTATCTACATTTCATGTTCATACTTAATAACATAATAGTGTGGTTGTGAAGTTGATAAGTGTTAGGAGTTTTATGTTTGAATTTGGTGACAACTGATTCACCCCCCCTCTCAATTGTCCTATGCCTTTTAACAGTTTATGTAGAAGAAGTTGAGGAACATATTCCTCCTGGTACAGGTGATACAGGTATTTCTATGGAAATAAATTATGCAAATATCCCTTTGGATACAAGTGTTGATAATGATCCTCTAAAGATGGAGAAATAGAATGAGGGTGATGTTGAGCTAGAGAAGCATGATGTTGCCCCTCTGGAGCATACTGAAGGTGAAAAGGTAATGTTGAAGGAGAGTAAGATAAAGGTGAAAGTGAAGGAAATGATGAAGAAGGAAACAAGGACAAAGACAAAGATGAAGATGAAAAAGGTAAAGAAGAAAAAGAAGAAGAGAAAGAAGAAGAAGAAGAAGAGAAAGTGAAAGAAAAAAAGGAAGAAGAGCAAGATAAGGAAGAGGAAGAAGAGAAAAATGAGGAATCTTTTGGGAAGAATGAAGAAAATCAAAGGTAGGTTGTAGAATCTTAGAGATCTCCTAGAGAATCCTCCTCCAATGATGATGTGTTGAAAGGCTTGCTATCTAAGAAAATTAAGTTCCATCCGGTGATTCCTCTGGAGCTTCTACAACTTCCTATGATTCAAGGTAGTGTGTACTTAGATAAAATTTCTCCTATTCATAAGTTAGTATTGGGTGATGCATTGCATGCATCCGGTAGAAGAGAGATTCTAGAGACACTAAAAAGGGACAAAATTGATTGAAGATGCTCTTAAGGAATTGCAAAAGGCCACACCTAGTACTTCAATTGATACATCTCTCACTTTGGTACAAAATTTGAGACTGTTATTGGACTCCTTTAAGGAGTATGCCTCTAGACTTGGTGAGAAGACAAAACAAGAGGTTGAGGAGAATTTGGCAGAGAAAAGGTTGTTGGCGCTACATGACAAGTGTGCTCTGGCACACACTAATGTTGAGAAGAATCTTGATGCTATGCAAATTTGTGAGTTTGAATCAAATGTTGTCTTTGCTTATTGCTTGAAGTGGTCAGATGCCACTCAAACTATTAAATATCTTATGGACTCCACTGAGTCCTAGTTGACTGATGTCTTTGGTACGTACAATGTATCTAAGGATAGAGATAGATCAACCTAGAATGCCATCTCTCACTAGTACACAAACAACAATATATGACTAAATAAACTACTAAAAATTACATATAAATGACTAACTTTAGTCACGTGACTATTAGTGGTTTATTTGTAGTCATTTATAACACCACTAAATTTATAACTAAACAATTTTAGTCATTTATTTAGTCATTGATTTGGTCATTTATTTAGTCATTTATTTAGTCATGTGACAATTTTAGTGGTTTATTTGTAGTCATTTATAACACCACCAAATTTATGACTAAACTATTTTAGTCATTTATTTAGTCATTGATTTGGTCATTGATTTAGTTGTTAATTTAGTCATTTATTTAGTCATTACTTTAGTCATATATTTAGTCATTAATTTAGTCATATATTTAATCATTAATTTAGTCATGTATTTAGTCATGTATTTAGTCATTACAAATCAAATCTAACTTAATTAATCCTCACAAATTTATGCATATAAATTTCAAGTATTGTAGATATTCAAATGTTTAAAAACACCATGAAATGAAGACTAAAATGTTTGGAAAAATATGATTGATCATACACAAACTCAAATAGATTACAAATCAAGAGGAGCCACAACACAATATTTATTAGTGGAGAAAAAACCACTCTGAAAATTTACTTCATTAAGCCTCATTGGAAAATCAAAATCTTATTGGTTACATTCAATGTCTCAATGACACTATACAACTTTCAAACACTATATAAATAGAATACTCCTATTTTCATATACTTATACTATTTTCCCCTTAACTGCAGTCCTTTTAGAAGGGCAGTGACCTCCTATAGGGACTTGACCCATTTAATCCCCTTGCAAATCCAAAGCTTTCCTACCGCTATTGGTTTCAACTCCTCCAAAATTTTCCTCGCTGGTATTCATGACCTTTCACTTCTCCAATTTGGAGTTGTAGCCTGAAAATAAGGTTTCAAAATTTGCACATCAAAAACTTAGAAAAGTCAAATAATACAGAGGATAAAATTCAAACATTTTATTTTCCTTTTCCAACTATGACACCCTAAACTTAGGCTAGATATAGTGAATGTATCAGAATTAGATATAACATCCATCAAAAGCATATTTGGAAGTAGAGTTTTATTAGATATTGTTGTTGCAAGTTCCACTAATTATAATAAAGATAAATATTTTTACCTTTATTCATCAACTAATGCAATTGTGATAACTTTTAGAGGATCAACAATGCTAACCTTTATCATATCAACATACTCACCTACAAGTTGCAACACAACATTAAACTTATTCATTAGACTCAACATCTATGAAATAAAAAAAACTTTAAAAATTATCAATTTAGTAAAAAAATCATCAATTTCAAAGATCAAAGTAGCCAATGCTTCACTATCTACATCCTCTACTACAATCAAAAGAGGCCTTTGTTTCTGTGATAAATGCAACAAGAAATTATATTATTTGTCAAAATTTATCACTATGTACTTATGAACTCAAGATCATTTAAATTTTCAAACTAAATGACATGACTACCTAATTTCTTTCTATCACATACACTTTGGGTATACAAGATCATTGAGAATCCCAATTATTGAACTAAGAAATTCAACAACACAATGAAATTATATCGTAAGTAAAATCTAAATCAAATCAATATTACATGTCTTAGCTTATCAATTGATCTCAAATTGTATATACACCTTTTTCATATAGCTTAAGGACATCTTGTTGGAGTTATCGACAGACACTGAGAGGGGGGGTGAATCAGTGTCTAAACTTTTTCAAAACTTCTTCCAAGACTTTTAATACAGATAATCTTTATCATAGACAACATTCAGACAGAAGACAACTTAAGCCAATATGACTATTAAGATTGATATTGTTTGGCAAACGAAACATAAAGACAGTACAAGTGCACCTCTTATGATATTGCAATAAAGTTCAGCAGAATAACACAAGATAGATAATGGGACAGCAGGAACCATTAGCACATTGAACAAAAACTTGAGCAATGAAATAAATGCTTTAAAGCTTTCTATCAAATTAGAATTTTCAACTAAGATGGATCACTTGAGCTAGACATTTTGATATAACCAATTTCGAGATAGAGAAATAGACATTCACCAGGGTTCAAACAAGTAAGAACAATCACTCACAAAACACCACAATCTTGAAGGTATGACATCAAAACAAAGAGACCATAAGACAAATAATTTGCCGAGTGGAAAACCCTGAATCAGGGAAGAAAAACCACTCCATAAGTGCCTTGTAGGCTTAATAAAAAACCACTGTCCACAATGCCTTATAGGCCAGTTTTCGAGCACCCACTCAAGGAGCACCAACCCCTCATTTTGAGACACCAATCTCAAGGAGCACCAACCCCTCAAATTATGTTTTGAACAATAATGATAACACAAAGGATTACTCTATTTTCAGTAAAGCACAAACATCTCTATTCTCTCGTCTACAGAATACCTTAAGGATCCACAAATTGAATCCCTAAAATATTATATAGAAAAGAGCTCCTTTTACAACATCTTTTCCTTTTGTATACATATGCTTATGCAGAGTTTACAATTCATTTCATACTGCCCAAATACTCTCAGAATTACAATAGAATTACCAGTCCAGAAAAGAGTTTTTCTATATCATTTTATACAATGTTTCTGGTATCAAAATCTTCAAGAATCTTCATGGTCAAGGAGAGCTGCAACGTAACTTCCTCTTAATTGATTTAGTATCAGAAAATCAAGAGAAAAAGATGCCAGAGTATGGTTGAATGAAGAGTAACGCCCAAATTAAGAAGGTTGTCAAGATTCAGACTGAATCAATAAATCTCTGACAAGTTTGAACATAATGCTTTATCATTTTGCATTTGATTTAGTAAAACCCAGAAAAATAGCAAGTAATAACATTTTGAAACACAAATATTGATAACCCTTGAGCATATATGATAAATACATAAAATCCTCTTCAATAAATTCATTTTTAGAATGCCCATTATAAATTCTGCCAAGTAACTGAAGGAGAAACGATAACCTCAATAACCCATAATCAGAAAGAATTTAGGAGCCATAAACATTTTGAGGAAAGCAATCATCCTTTCAAAAAGATTCCCTTAAATCCAACCAAATGAACTTCAATTTCAGAATACCCTTGATCAGAGATAGTAAAATCTGCAAAGTAACTGCTGAAACTTCGAAGACCATGATAACCCATGAATAGAAAATGCTAAATCTGCAATATAATTGATGGAATCTCAATACCCACATATTGAAATAAGCAAACCCTTATTCCAGAAATCTTTGAAATCATTTAAGAGCAATAAGTGAAACGTCTATGAGGCAATAACCAAGTTGTCCAAGAATCATTCGAATAAGGCAGCTTACTATAGCAATACATTCCTAAAATACCCACTCAAAACCATTTCATGCAAAGGTATCTTCAGCCACATGATGAGGAAAAATGAGACAACAATCATAAAAATGAGTGTTACCTGGACGAGCAGAAATAATGAACAAAGAATCAAATACCAGTCAAGGTTGTCCACGATTTATTCTGCCTGAGCTAACTTCCAGCCAATAAAATGTATGCAAAGGTTCCTCCAAATGCATCTGGTAATCACATTGAAGCAATTATCATGAATAAAAATGACTGCCAACAACTATCCACAAAAGAATCTATCCAAGGCAGCGCTAGAAATAGGGTTTCATGATCATTTCAAAGTTAGAAGAGTGAAAAATGAATTCTGCCCTAATCACTGTTTCTTTCTTTCATTCAAAATACTTTGAAGGAATTAAGAGTAACATGAAGTCCGTCCAAGTCAAGCACAATAATTAAAAATTAGAACCATAGAGAGTTGGTCCTTGTCCAAGTAGACTAACCACATAATAATTATTGCCAAAAAAAATATCCATATCATAGTTTCCAAGAGGTCGACCATTCCAAAAGTGACTTGAGTGAAGTAAAAATCTTATGTATAGAGATAAATCAAACCTCAATTCCATATAACCTTTTTAAAAATAATTTTTTTTCTTGCAATAAGGACCTTTAAAATATTTTCCATGAAGGTTGACAACCTCACCATCTTAAGTCAATGTCAATGTGACCATGGAGAACGGATGGCCAAAAGAATTTAAATAACTTTGCAAATTGTCTTGCATTTAAACATGAAAATTGTCTTGCATTTAAACATGAAATAACTTTCCAAAGATATAGTCACCAAGATGATCATTAAAAAGATTACCATGATCAATACTAGACTGAATTGAAATACTGATCCAATGAAGTACCTGACAGAGAGAAGATCATGAACATGAAATACTGAATCTGACAATAACCCTGAAACCATTAAAATAACCCATCGCTGTCAAAGAACACAAGCAGATTAGTACCGTCAAGAGATAAAAATACAAACTGAGCACTGAAACTGAAATAGAAGCCAAGTATGCCAAGAGAGTAAACTGATCACAGAAAGCCTGAATGAAAACTGTCCACTACAAATTAGAGACCAACTGAATATAACCAAGCTGAGAGAATCATCTAAAACTATAGAGAAGTTTGACATCAAGGACAATCACAACTGAGAACCAACACATCTACAATAGATATGCACAAAATGAATTTGGTGGAAATACTTTAAAAAATTTCAAGCGAATACAATTTGCAGGTATAAAGCCAAATTCCACAACCATTGCCAACATCCTCCCTGCTTGTGCCAAAATGGGAGCTTTGAAACAAGATATGAATATCCATCAATGTATAAACAATACATCCCTATAAGAAATATTATACTCCCTCAATTAAATATTATTACATATTATTCTATTGGGGGCAATTTACTTTATTGAGGGGACTTTTGTTTAGAAAACCTAGATCACCAACATATCAACTCATGTGAGAGGTCAATAACCCACTATTAAGCCTACACATGGCACATGCATGCACAAAATAGCAAAGAAAAATAAAGATCATGCATCACACAATAAGTATAAGACAAAAAAATGTCAAAAGAGTTGTGTTAGGACTAAAAAAAGTAATCCCACATATTTTCATTAACATCTATTAATTTATCTCCTAGTCCTTACAAAACCTCACTAGACTCAATTTCATGATCTACACAAATTGTTGAGGTTTGTGTAAAAAATCTATTTTTGTAACCAACATAGCCAAATAGTCACATTCATGAAATCCATTAAAGTCCTTTGATACTATTAGGCTAACAATACTCTGTTGGTGTAACTCCCATCACCACCCCACTGATAGCCTGATAGGGGTAATTCATATCCTTACATTGATGTAATATCCTTCCATCGTCATAGCTCTGGTGCATTAGCGAAATGAATGATGAATCTCCCCTGATAGCCCGATATAATCATGAGGTATCAAATTCTAACACTTATCAGTGAATTTGGGATGCATTGAGGTAACATTGTTTGATGTATTACCGATAGACCGAAATAAAAACACTTATCGATGGAGAAGGTGGCTATCGGTAGAAAAAAAACCAAGGTCCCAATGATATAGTGATGAATAATTACTGCTAGTTGATGTGGCATCAAAAGCATCGTTGAGATATTTAACATAAATCCTCTGCTCGATGACAAGACTGAAGCAGGTGGTATATTAATGAGCCAACATAGAAGTGAATTGCACCACAAATTAATCATAAAATTTGTAGAAACCAGAAAGGCTATGCTAAGGACAAAAGTAGAAAGGATAGAACTCAGATCTCTCATGTAGTGAAGCCAGGAGAAGCAAAAATTCACGTAAGTATTCCATTTTTAGCTAGAAAATTTCATTTTTCAGAGTTTGCAATGGAGGAAAATGTGGAAAAACCTAAGGCAAAGAAACAAAAAACTGAAAAGAGGAATTTAAACCAAGACTTGATAGATCAGTGTCTGGGGTCAGGGCCAAGACCTAGAAAAAGTGTTCAAGCAAGTAAATTATTAGATAAATATAGGGGTCTTGGGGATGTTTGGATGTCACACCGGGGCTATGATCTTTTTATGTATCACTACAAAAAAAAATTCAGATTTCAACCAGTCTGTAACCCATGGAGATTGAACTTAGGAAGACTTGTGGTGCCAAACATGTTCATCAACGTAGAATTGGTGAAAGCTTTGGCCAGTTAGTATAATTCCAAGAAAAGAACTATCCAATCACCAAATGGGGCCGATATGTTTGTCATCTCCCAAGACCTGATCTCTAATGTATTTCAGTTAGAAGGTCCCATGAACTTTTCATTCACCATTAGAGACTTTTTGACATAATATTGTTGCATGGATACTAGTTACAAGAGATGGAAGCTAGCTTTGCATAGACCTAAGAACGAGCAAGGTCAACTTAGAAAATCTATGAGCAATGAAAACCCTCCATTTCATATAGATTTTTTTGAAGAATACTTCCAATATACCTACTACTAAGTTGGTTAAGTCTTGGGAATTGAGGTTCCACCACTTATGTCTATTGCACAATTGGTTCTAGCAACTGATATACAAAGCAAAGATGCTAGGTCATTTGACTATGCAAACTATTTGGTGAATTCCCTAAATCAAGGGATTGAAAGAATAAAAAACAATAGTGATTGCATAGATTTCAAACACTATTCCTTGTTAATGCATTTACTTTTATATGAGGGACATGCTAGAAATGTGTGGGGTAAAGAATTAAGAATCAAAGACAGATAAAGATGGAAACTTTAAACCTATACAAATGTGGACTGCACTATGGGATAGTCGATGTGAGAGGTCTCACTATTTATAATTTGAAGAATATTTTGTTAAACCACTAATGAAGTTACTAGGCTATTCATATGATCACAATTTATCCCTTGAGGTGCAAAGATTTTTGAGACCAAAGGAAAACAACCTGAGAGGCAAGGTGAACCATAATTGGGGAGACTAGTATGCCTTCTCCGATTGCACAGTAATAAGGGTTTATGGATTTGAAGGGGTTCCACATTTGCTACCTCGAGTGGTTCCTAATAGAGTTGCTTATTTAGAAATAGTATGGAAATTATAAAGGTTTGATACTAAACATCTCAAGAGTCATAATAAACAATCACTCTTTCCTAGCACTCTTTGTTTTGGAGATTTCACAGTATGTGCAATTGAAGGATATGAAGAAATTGATGCTAAGTTAGCTCATTACAACCTTCCTCTTGGGTATGAAAGAAATAAATTTGATGTAGTGGGATTTATTCATCAAGCAAGATTAACTCAAAATTTGTTAGGGTATGAGCATTGGTTTGCACTTGATGATGTGATCAGGAACCGAGATAAAGCTTCCACTAGTGAGAGAATGGCTTCATATAATAAAGTTGTGTTTGTAGAGGAATGGAAGAGAAAGAATGTCCCATCATATAGAGAAGTATTTGCTGATATACAAGATCCCTTGGATAGGATTGAGAAACTTATTTCTCATATTAATGAAATAGTAAAAGATGTTCCCTCATACATTTTTGATACATCTCATACGAGTTACATAGGAATGTAGGCTGAGGATGTGGATCCTTTGGATCACATACCCCCACAACCCACCCCTGATGTATGTTTCTCCATTGATAATAGTGAAGAGGAATGAAGTGATGAGGAGAGTGCTGGAGAGGAGCAATCAGTGGAACAAATAAAGGCCCCTGTGATTACACAGTATGAGACCCCTCAAGAACTTGTAAAATTTGAAATATTAGATGAGTTATCTGATGACATTAGGGTCAAGGATGGTCATGAATTCATTTATGATAATGATTTTGTTAAAAATCCTAAGTTCAAATCATTTGTCTATGAGTATAAGGGGAAGAAAATAAGACAAAAGGAGCAAGACATTACTCTTGAAAAGGAAGATGATGCCTTAGAAGAATTGAAAAAGGAAGTTGACAGGGAAATGCAATCCATCACTCCTAAAAGAGGTAGAGAATTACTTCAAGAGGCTAGGGTACTACTACCAGGATGGGACATGATCTTAGCAATTGTGCTCGAAATTTTTAGAAAAAAAGGGGATACAACAATAAAATTATCAGAGGAACCTAGTGATAAGATATATTTAGGGTCTAGATACAATCTAGATGAGGATGCCTTGCTTATTTGGTCACTATACCCTCATGAGAAGAGGCCAAAAGTGATTTACAATCCTAATCAAGTATTTGGACACCTTTTGGTCAAAATATTTGTAGACACTAATCCCTTAGAAACTGCAGAGTTGAATGTCAATGTAGCAAAATTCACTAGAGCACAAATTGAAAAATTGGTCAAAGAGAATGACAAATTGAAGAAGTAGTTATCACATCAAATGGAGAAATCATCTTCCTCTTCTACTCCATGGCTCAAAATGGATAAGAGAGTGTTAGATGCATTAGCTAATGTAGCCTATTGGAAAAAATCTCATTTGAAAGCCCAAGAAAGTGTAAAACACTAGAAAAGGACGTGAAAATCATTAAGTACAATCTTGTGTCTGAGATAATCAAAGAGAGGTTCAGTAAGTTGATAAAGAAAGTTAATGATTATTGGGGTGTATTTAAGAAAATACAATCAGCACTAGAGGATAATGTCTGGTTACAAGGAAGAATGATTGATAAAAAGAAGGAACTTTTGGGTAAACAGATCTTAAAAGACCAAACACTACAAAGATATAATGACTTTGTGAGATCCCACAACCAATATCAAGAAAGACTTGAAGAAGACCTCGATAGTTTTAATTTGGTTCTGCACTCCATGATGATATAGTGAATCTTCAAGGATGGCATGATTGGAAAGCAAAATTTATAGATTTTCTAACAATTGCTTTGCAGGAGATCAACAATGAGGATATGGTCTTGCAGAATACTCATTAATAAATTGAGAAATTAGAGTATGATATGAAGGTGGTCATATCCAATGTCATCACTCATGTAGAACATGGGTACGTTGATCACCTCTCAACTTTTTATCTTTTTATAAATTGGGAAGTGGATAATCCAGGTACAACTGAGCAACAGTCAGAATCGGTCAGTGGTAATGATGTGGACCCTATCATACAGTAAAAGCTTTGAACAGGTCTTAGATGACCATGATATTTTACTTAGAGATTAATGGATTGGTACACATGTTTATGAATGTGTTAGTTTCTTAAATTAAGTTCAAACTCATGTTTTGTTATCAAGAGTCATGTCTTTTGGTTTGAAGCTTGTTTCCTCCTATGTATATAAGAGAGACCAGGACCAAAAGAAGGATATAGGAGAAGATAGTAGGAAAATAGGGATAGATAGATAGTAGAAAGCTTCCATAATTTCTCCATTTCAAAAGAATGTTGCAGATATAATTTTGAGGAAATCAATGAAAGATCTTTGATTCTGTGGCTTTATATTGGTATCAATTGTTTCTTGAAAATATTCAATTATTTGGTTGTCTCCAGTTTAATATTTCCTTATTATTTAAATTGGAATATCAAGTATATATTCAATTTATCAATGCACATTTGTTGTTCGATGGAGGCGCATCTATTTTCCTCAAACATGCAAAAAAATTTATGTTGCACTATATTTAGCAATTCTACAAAACTTGACAAAAATTACCTACAACTTTTGATAGTTTGCAACTTTACAACTTTTTTGCAACTTTGTCTCTTTTACCCAGTTGACTCTAAAATCATCCTAATTCATAGTTAATGGTCTCACAAGACCTAATTAACATAAAATGACCTCCTCAAATGCTAAAATGACCTACTAAGAGGCAATGGCCTTCAAATTTGAAAATGGAAGCTTAGGTGCTCCTGCACCAACATGTATGCTAAATGTGGGATCATAGACAAGGCACTTGAAGTGTTCAACAAAATTCCTCATTAAAGAAATGTGGTCTCATGGACTACAATAATTGTAGAATATACACAAATTAGATCTATTGAAAAGGCTCTAGAAACTTTAAAGAAAATGCAATTTGCAGGTTTAATTGCAATTTGTAGGTTGTTCCAAAACAACCTATGGTGAATTTGGGATATGTTTTTGAAGTCATTAAAGGGTATCTAAAAATGGTTTTATATCTTGTCTATAGTGCTTGAGGATTGAAGGAATTGAGAGATTGAAGCCTATTTTTTGTGAAATTTGTCTAAGTGAGGTTGAATGGTGCTCCTGATTGCTATTAGGCTCCATGTTGGAGATGCCCATGCCGGTCTACCAAGATTATGGGACCATTATCCAATCATCAAACAAACAAGATCAAATCACTTAAATGAAATATAACCTCAACCTATAACAAGTCAATGAAAGAATATAATAGAAAGGTGAAGGAAGAGGCAAAGTTCTTGGCCTTCACATAAATTTGATGAACCAATTTTCCATTAACGTAGCTCAAGAACTCAACCAAGGTAGAAAATAATTAAGAATACAATGGGGTAAAGGAACCAATGCTTTGGAAAAGGATTTATCCAACCACATAATAGGTGGGAGCACATTGTACTAGATAAAGCTTATACAAAATAAGGTGGGGGTAGTCAGTTCCATTTTTTGGAATGTGGTAAGAGTCATACAGGTAATGCTATGTTAGGCTGGGGAACACTTCTTGGAGGTTCTAAATGATTTTCCTCTTTATTATAAGACTGTGTTGGCAGTGCCACCTGGATCACAATTGTTTGGTGGCATTCCAAACCAAGAAATTGAGGTGCAATTGTGGAAATCTCATAGAGAGAAGCTACAAGCTACCATGATGATTTTGTTGAGTGAATTTATATCAAAATCTTTCTTAGCGTGGCTTGAGATGTGCAGATGATATTCTCTCTACAGATAGGCTTGGGGGAAAGTATTTGCTTGATCTTGTGAAAGGTGGCAAGGAACTTAAAAATAATGAGACATTGATCAGAGAAACATTGGATAGTCTGGATGCATTTGAAGGGAGCTTGGAGTGGCTAAAAATAGTTTTTGGTTCAAATGTTGAGTTTGTTGGATACTAGGAACATGGAGAGGGGGGGAAGAATCAGTGTTCCACAATATTTAATTTTCAAATCAAATCTTAAACCATCAACAATAATAATTAAACCTTCATTAGCATTCGCAACACATAAACAAAAGGAAACATACAATCACATTAAAGAACACCATAACACTAGGATTTTTACGAGGAAACCTTGTTAGGGGAAAAACTACGGTGAAGATTAATCCACAAAGTATACTTTGTTAAAAGTATGATGAAAGCATAATGCACTTGCATTTAGGCACACTACCTAGAGCTCACTGCTCAAAAGAGAGAAAGGCTCACTGCCTTACAAAGTACAATTGAAATTACAACAAAATCTTAAACTGAGAGAGTAGCATCTACAAATGCTTGGATTCAGTTCTAATTAAGCACGCAATCAGATTCCAAATATTTCTATCCAGTTTGCACTTCTTCCCTGCTCTGCTCTACTTAGCATACAAAACCTTTTATGCCTTCAAATAATTGATTTGTCCATTTTCGCTCTCTTCTACACATACACTTCTATCTTTTTCACAGCTACTTCACACACCAAAATGATTTTTTGATCTCCTTTATATACCTGCTAATCAGGAATTCATTGTATGTTGGCTTCACATCAAAATATAATATTCTTGCTTATGTCAGCTCAAATCATTAATTAGATTTGATGCGTGCCATCACAAAATGGATAGACTTTAGTAGGGACCCAAAAAAAAGTTCAAAACATAAGAAATAATAGTTAATACTCCACATACATCTGCGATATGCCATATAAAACATGTCGGCCATGATGAGAGAATAAATCATGAACCATACTACCAAACCTCTTAACTCAAACTTTGACTAATGCAACACCACAAAAACTCACTAATAGGATAGTACACATGCTGGGAAGACTTCCTTGGAGATCCACACCATAGAATAATGATTCAGTGAAGTGATTAGATCAGCTTGTCAACCAGATGTCTCGTTCTTCATTCTTTCTACCAGTCTTACTTCCCTTTCCAGTAGGAGCAATACTAACACTGTGGACCATACTATTGACTCTAGTTGCCATCAATGACAACACAAGTAGCACAAAAAGATCTCTCAAAGCCATATGCCAATAATCTCCCCCTTTGGCATTGATGGCAACACTTAGTGAAAAATTGACTAAGTGTCAAAACCAAAAAACTCAACAAAAAGAAAATTGTTGCTCCCCCTTAGATGTCAAAGAAATTTTTCACTGCATTCTCTCCCCCTTTGACATCAATGACAAAGATTTTATCTCTTCCACTCTCCTTGTAATATTTTACTATACTTCTCTTCCTATTATTTCCATTTTGCAAAATTGAGAGTTGGATCAAAATTTGAGAAACTGTTGCAATAATCAGAAGATTATTTTATACTTAGCTTTAATTTTTGGAAGCAAATTCTTCCAAGATTCCACCACAATCCCAATAGCTATAATCAAGCTATTATTCTTTGATGTCCTATTGATAATCTGGACAAGAGATTCAAGAATGGTGATTGCTTCTTCCAACTTTTCTCCTATCTTTAGCACTTCAATCATTTGCTCTAGTTTTCCTTCAATTAGGTCTTTTACTCTCCAGAAGGTGTCCATGAGAGTATTTCTAGCAAAGTGAACCTTTGCATGCTCAGCCTACAGATCATGAGCTTTTTTCTTAACCTTTCCATCCTTATCCAAAAACATACTATAGTCCTTGTAAGTGTGGAAAAAGTATTTAAACTAAATACAATTAAATACACTTCTTAATGAAACACTGTATCAAGATTAAACATGAATTAAACTAATTTAATATAGAGAAAAGCTTGAAAGCATCTCATTGTCTCCTATCTCCAAAGATTTATCAAGTTACAGAGGCTCTCAGATTTGTAAGCACTGTAACTGTTTAAAATGCCTATCTAGAGAATGGAATGGATGCTAGAAGCAATGATGTGATGATTAAGAATGATTTCTAGATTGTATGAAGCTACTGTAAACTATCCTAATGAAAACTGATAAAAGGAAGCTACAGTAAAAACTACTGATGTTGTCATGATATGAAATCTACTAATGCCATGATGCTATGATGATAATAAAATGTTAATGATAATGCTTATGATTGCTTGGTTGCTTGGTTGTATTCTTGCAGAGTAAGTTTGCATAAAACTGGGATTTTCTCGAATCATTTTCATGCTTCAGAAGGCTGTATATATAGATTTCCGGTAGCACATTTGCATAGGGGTAACACAACAAAGGTTAAGATTCAATATGGAAATTTGAATGGTAAGAGATTGAAAGGCTAGAGCTGATCACGGGGATTGTTCCTCCCCATGAAAACACCAGGAAAGATGAGAGGAAAGATTTGAGGAAGAATATTGAGAGGATTGCCTGCAGGTTTGTCCTCGAGGCTTTTCTCGTGAATTCTAGTTAAATTAATTACTGTGTGGTCAATTTTGTGAGCGGTAAATAGGTAAAAACAATAAATCAATCACACCAATAAGACATTATATCAAAACAAAATATTTAAAACAATAAAGATTTGCAAACTCAGTATCCTATCGTCGATGTTTTCGTATCGTCCTCTATCTCGAGTATTTTCATTGATTCCAGCTGGCTCTCAGATGGTATGCTAGACTCAATGAATAGTCTTCCTAAAGACGAGATTGATTATGAAATGCACGTAATGCTTACGCTAAGACATAATTGCTGAAAATGAAAAACTATTGATGATGCTATGAATAATAAAACTAGAATGCTATAATGCTAGAATGCAATTAATCTCTAATTACTCTGATATGTGTTGTGTAACCCTTGCTTGGATTGGCTGTGCTATTTATAGAGTTTTTGAAAGCTTTCGATTGGTTGATATGATCAACGGTTGTGAAAATTCCTGGCAGATCGAACGGTTGAGAATGGATAAGACTGAAGAAAAACAAAAGAAAGCATAAATCAAGATTTGTTTTCTTTTTGTGTAAAAGAGGTAAGATAAGATGATGAAGATGATTTGTAAAAATCATCTTTTTATGAGATAATGGAAAGATTTTGAAGAAGATAAATAATGAATTATTGAATTCAATTATTTATTTATGGGTGACACAAAGATTCTTCTTAAAATAGAATATTTACCCTAGATTTGAAGAATAATGGGGGATTTTCACAATTAAATAGAATATTTAATCATGATTCTGAGAAGATATGGAAGATATTCAATTAAATAAAGATATTCAATTAAACCTTTAAGAAATGATATGAAATTAATTAAATAATATATTTAATTAACTAGAAGGAAGAAATAAATAATTAAATTTAATTAAATCAAAAGGACTTAATTAAATTCAAAAGTGATAATTAATTAAAATAAATAAAGTGCATTTATTTAATTAATCAAGTGGACATATGAATACGAAATAATTGAATAAAAATTGATTTATTTAATCATTATAGAAGAATAAATGAATGAACAATATAATTAAATTAATTAAATTTAATTATATGTAGAAGACTTTAGAGAAATTAATTAAATAATAAATATTTAATTAAATGCCAGGATTAATCAGATATGACCAATTTTATGCATCTACATTTTGCCCCTCTTTGAAGTAATGTGTGAAATGCATTGTTTCAAAGAAAATATTCCTGCTTTCAAATTTTTTTGTGTTTGACTTTGACCCTTTTCCGAAAAATATGCCCCTGATCTGATTCTGATGTGTTTCTAATCGAAAGATGCTTCTAGTGTTAATGATGCCCCCTCAGGAGGTAAATCACTGATGATGATATGAGTTGTTTGATACTATTGGATTTGATGTTGATGTGAATTCAATGATTTAGCTCGTGAAAAAAATGATGTATAGAGATGCCCCAGTGTGAAAATAAAGTCAAATTTGGATAAAAGGATAAAAATGTCACAAAACTTACCTTGGGTTGACCTTTAAAAGGTAAAAAGGTAGAAAAGGACAAGTCATTTGCACTTTTTGACTTTTTGAATCCTGTAGCTCTGACAATGACCTAGCAACATGGAGATTCCTTATCACCATCAAAGATTCGAGTGATCTTGCCGATACCAGAGACCAGCTGCGTATGGACCACCCGTGAGTTGATCTAACTGCTTGTGCTTTCAAATTTTTCCGTTTTGAGTAAATTTTCCATGTTTTTCCATGGATTTTAGGTTTGAAAATTGCATTTTAGCACTTTTAGAAAAGTTTTAGCACTTTCAATAGATGTTTTAGCGCTTATGATGAAAAGAATAGCGCATCTAGGGTAGATTCAACATGTAAACTATAAAAACTAGTTTAGCACATTCAATGAAAAGAGTAGCGCATATAGGGTGCCATAAGAAAATTTAGGAATGTAGCGCATCCTGGGAAAACAGTAGTGCATATAGGGTTATCATGCATCCAGGAAATGAAGTAGCACTTAGGATTAGAGTTTTAGCGCTTAGAGGGAAATAGCGCATATGGAAACTATTTGAGTGCATCTTGTGCAAAGAAGGGTGCATTTGGGTTTTAGCGCATCCAGGAAAAAAAATAGCACATATGAGTTTTAGCACATAGGGACCACAGATTAGCGCATCTTGTAAAAAAAAATAGAATGTGTGTTTTGATGAAAGTGATATGAAAATGATGATGTATATTGCTTCCTGAGTCAATAGATAGAAAAATTGTCTTGTCATCATGTTGATCGTATAAAGAATTGATAACTTTGTTTCCAAAAAAAGAAATCAAAGAGTAAATAGCTTATAACTCTGTTTCTCCTGTATGAAAAATGAAGAGTAGATGTTTGATAGGACTGCTAATAAATTTGTTTTCTATGATAGAAAACAAATAGTAGATGATTGATTGCTTTCTGATAAATTTGCTTCTTGCGATAGAAAACAAATAGCAGATGATTGATTGATTTTTGATAAATTTGCTTCCTGCGATAGAAAACAAATAGTAGATGATTGATTGCTTATTGATAAATTTGTTTCCTGCGATAGAAAACAAATAGTAGATGATGGAGAAAATTGAGTTGTATGATATGGGTCACTGATATGAGTCTGAGGGATAAATGTTACTAATATGGGTCATAGATAGATAGACATGAATTTGATTGATTTTGTTTGATTGAGATTGAATCATTGATATGATGTTGATTGATTGTTGTTGTGATAACCAAAAATAGGAGGTTTTCAAAAACCTCCAGATTAGGGAGCAGCACTCGGCAAGGTGGGATAGGATACCCGAGCTGACACCCATTGATGTAGCATCGATAGAGACCTATGGATGGAGACCCTTGTTGGTTATGCCGCTGATTCGAGTCAATAGGGGACTGTTGACCGCACTGGCAGAGAGGTGGCATTCGAAGCACAACACCTTTCATCTGCCGATTGGTGAGTTGACTATGACTCCAGAGGATGTCTATAGGATATTGGGTATTCCAGTGGTTGGCGCCCTTGTGTTCTATGATCACAAGGAGCTTGGGGGTATAGATGCACTGAGGAGAGTCTATGGCAATGCATAAATAATAGGGTATTGGGTGCCATGAGCTGACTTCTGAGGATATCCAGCCTTGCCTGCAGTTTTGAGTGTGTTTATTGGAGGTCTCCTTTGTTCGGATCACCGATTAAAGGGATAATCAGTGGGATGGGGGAGGATCCTGGAGCAGATGCTCATATAGCCTCAAAGATATGTGTGGGGGAGCTGCATGTCGGCTCACTTATATCATGACCTTCATTAGGTGGTATATAGGGGTGCCTCTAGTTTGTCATGCGGTGTGACATTGTTGCAGGTCTGGGCATGGGAGCATATTGTTGTGATGATACCAGCTTGTCCCCGAGTGAGGCCACCAGGGAGACCCTATGTGTATGCATATGCTATGTTCCTTGTCCAGCCCAAGCTAGGAAAGGTGGATTACTAGAGACAATGCTTGGACGACATGGATGCAGTGGTATGGCGGCCCTACCTTGATTGTGAGCCATGGGATAAGGATCACCTGGAGATGTTGTTTGTAGGTATTCCTCAGTTTCTGTTAGGGAGGACCCCTTTTATCATTGAGATATTTTTGGCGTTGTGGGTGTAGTGACAGTATGGTTTCACACAGGGGATGCACAAGGGGGTTGCACACTATGCACAGAGCAAAGATGAGGCTGGATGGGGGTCATGTATCTCATATCAGATAGCATATACAGAGTAGATGGCATTAGTGCCTAAGGCATGGGATGATAGATGAGACATTGTTGATGCTGGTATGTCTGACGAGTATTCAATCTATTATCATACACATCCCTTTCCCTGTTTTACCTATCCTGATGACCCAACACCCATTTTGGTAGTACCACAGCCAGGGGTAGTGAGACAGGAGGATGTGGCAGGTGGGGAGCCAGTAGCAGTTAGGGGAGATGAGGAGGATAGCTCTAATGGGGATGACGGCAGAGATGAGGGGCAGGTGTTAGGGAGATCGGGGCCAGATTTTCTGAGTGGTGTACATATCATGTGGTGGCTGAGGACTGGGATTGGGCGGCGGACAATGATCAGGGTTGGATCCTCATCACAGCAGGGGCAGATAGCCACTCTATACGCCCAGGTGTAGACACTTCAGGGATAGCTGGCATAGTCGCAGGCATAGGCATAGGCTCAAGTACAGGTACAGGCTTAGGCACAGTCATAGGCTCAAGCACAGGCACAGGCACATCCTCCTACCCTAGACCCACAGATAGCCCAATTGATTATAAAGAGGGATGCATTTAGACGAAGGGCAGTGGAGGCTGAGGGCATTACTTAGAGGCTCATGGGCACTATAGAGAGTGTATCCTTGCGAGATGCTATTGCAGAGGGCATGGAGATGGCGAGGGAGGCAGAGTACTATAGAGTTTGATATGAGGAGTTATGTCCTCCTCAGCACAGAAACCCATTCCCATGGTCCCATACTAGGACCAGGAGCCAGACACGGAAAGCTACCCAGAGGATGGGGGTTACAGGGCCCCAACGGGATCTAGATGCAAAGACTAGTGGGAGGCCACCATCCTTGAGACCAGCTCCTTCAGGGGGTTCCACTAGCCAGCCATGATTGATGCAGGATTTTATATGATGTATCTCATATTCTTTGGAGCATGTATATTGATTTTTGATCATATCCCATGTATCTTTCTAGACATTTCAGTGTCATTGGACTATTGGACATTTATATGTATGTTTGATGAGTGATGATATGCAGTGGCGATGATTTTTGATGATGTGTTGCATTTGATATGATGATATGAGATGGATATGCATTTATTTCCTTTCTTATGTGATATGGATATTGATATATGATCTACTAACGAACATGATTTGTAGGATGATGTGATATGATTATGATATGATGATATGCTATATGATGTGTGCAGGTGAATGATGATGGTAAAAATGCAATGTGTTGAGATGATATGATATGATATGAAATATTAATGATGTGGAAATGTTATAAATGATGATGATGTGATGTGATGTGATGTGATGTGATGTGATGATGTGATGTGATGTGTTTACCATATGATATTGTAATATGATGATAAAATGAAATGGATTTATAAAATGAAAGGTAATGACGAAATGAGATAAAATGAAATGAAATGTAATGATGAAATGAGAAAAAAATGAAATGAAATGTTATGAAATGAGATGGAATGAGATAAAATATTATGTTAGGAAATGAGAGAATGAAATAAGATGTATTGATATAAAATTGAAATGATGTAGAATGATAATATGAAATGTAATGCAATTTAATGTAATAAAAGGAGATGATATGAAATGTATGAAAAAGATTGATGAGAGAATAAAATGAGATGGAATAATAAAATGAAATGAAATGACATGTGATGAAAATGAGATGAGAAAATGATATGAACCAATGAGATGAATAATGATTAATGATAATTATATGAATTAATAATGATATGATAAGTAAATAATGAAATTGAATGAAATGGAATAAAGTGATAAAATGATAAAATGGAAATGTTTATGGAAAATGTAATGATAAATTGAGAAAATTAAAATGATATGGAATGATAAGAATTGAAATGCAATAAAATGAAATGTAATGAAGAAAAATGAAATGTTAATAATATGCAATGTAATAAAATGAGATGATATGTAGTGAAATGGAATGATATGGAATGATAAAATGAAATGGAATGATAAAATGAAATGATATGATAAAATGGAATGATATGATAGGAAATAGAATGAAATGGAATGATACATGATAAAATGAGATGAAATGATATGATATTGAAATGATGAAATCATAATGATATGTAATAATGAATGGGATAATAATGAAAAATGGTTAAATGTATGAATGAATGATATGAAATGAGAATGAAATGATGATGAAAAAAAAATGAGAATGTCCCATGATATGTAATGAAAAGAGATGAAATGATAATGAAATGAGGATGAAACAAATGTCCAAATGTCTTCCACATATAATCCAAAGAGACATGACAACCGTTGATGTATCTATTCGGCCTTGTGTGAAAATCTAATGCGAATTCAGTATGCAAAATATATATTCTAAATGAAGTGCAACTAAATAAAACCAACTATTCATTGAGCCTTCTGGTAGCTTTTATGAATCATCATAGAGCCTTATAAAATGTTGGAAGTATGTACAAGCATCAGAGGGGAGATTACCAATGATGACCTGAGTACCACTTTCATGATTTTTGATATAGCAAGCGAACACTAGCATCAAGGTATAATTGGACCTAGATGACCTGAGCATTTCTTGCATAAACAGACAAAGACCAACAACCTTCTAATGCAAATTGATGAGGGCATAGCTCGAGACATAGAAAATAACCCACAAACAAGAGAAATTTTATTTTTTAGAAAATGGAGCTTCTTAAATGTAAAGGATCTCAATCCCCAATTTCTACAACACATGCAAGTTACAGAAAGCTACAGAATAACCCTTTCGCAATATGCGAGTTTGTCCCCCAAAAAGCTACCCAAAAAATTAGAAACCCACCCATAAATAGAGCTCCTCTTTAGTTTGGAGCCAAAACAACATTAAAATTTGAGTTTAGGCGGTTTGGTGCCGAAAATTACAACTTGAAGTTCAAATTTCAAAAGAACATTTGCAATTGTATCTTCTAGAAAGTGCGCCAACTTCTTGGGGCCATAACTTTTGATCCGGGGCTCCAATTCATGAACCATTTGAACCGTTGGAAAGGTCTCAAAGTCAAGAATGCACTCAAAATTGCTACACCAATTTCATCAAGTTTTAGGGCCATTTCAGGAGCTCTAAGTGCCTCAAATCCAACTCAAAAGATTTTCAGGTGCAAATCTGGGAAACTAAAACTTCAATATCTTTCAACGCAGGAATAGAAAATAAAAATTGGGAATTGGGAATTTCATTATGGAAAAAAG
>VDFB02058242.1:63382344-63404362 GCA_007258455.2 Sequoia sempervirens
AAATATTATACTCCCTCAATTAAATATTATTACATATTATTCTATTGGGGGCAATTTACTTTATTGAGGGGACTTTTGTTTAGAAAACCTAGATCACCAACATATCAACTCATGTGAGAGGTCAATAACCCACTATTAAGCCTACACATGGCACATGCATGCACAAAATAGCAAAGAAAAATAAAGATCATGCATCACACAATAAGTATAAGACAAAAAAATGTCAAAAGAGTTGTGTTAGGACTAAAAAAAGTAATCCCACATATTTTCATTAACATCTATTAATTTATCTCCTAGTCCTTACAAAACCTCACTAGACTCAATTTCATGATCTACACAAATTGTTGAGGTTTGTGTAAAAAATCTATTTTTGTAACCAACATAGCCAAATAGTCACATTCATGAAATCCATTAAAGTCCTTTGATACTATTAGGCTAACAATACTCTGTTGGTGTAACTCCCATCACCACCCCACTGATAGCCTGATAGGGGTAATTCATATCCTTACATTGATGTAATATCCTTCCATCGTCATAGCTCTGGTGCATTAGCGAAATGAATGATGAATCTCCCCTGATAGCCCGATATAATCATGAGGTATCAAATTCTAACACTTATCAGTGAATTTGGGATGCATTGAGGTAACATTGTTTGATGTATTACCGATAGACCGAAATAAAAACACTTATCGATGGAGAAGGTGGCTATCGGTAGAAAAAAAACCAAGGTCCCAATGATATAGTGATGAATAATTACTGCTAGTTGATGTGGCATCAAAAGCATCGTTGAGATATTTAACATAAATCCTCTGCTCGCTGACAAGACTGAAGCAGGTGGTATATTAATGAGCCAACATAGAAGTGAATTGCACCACAAATTAATCATAAAATTTGTAGAAACCAGAAAGGATACACTAAGGACAAAAGTAGAAAGGATAGAACTCAGATCTCTCACGTAGTGAAGCCAGGAGAAGCAAAAATTCACGTAAGTATTCCATTTTTAGCTAGAAATTTTCATTTTTCAGAGTTTGCAATGGAGGAAAATGTGGAAAAACCTAAGGCAAAGAAACAAAAAACTGAAAAGAGGAATTTAAACCAAGACTTGATAGATCAGTGTCTGGGGTCAGGGCCAAGACCTAGAAGAAGTGTTCAAGCAAGTAAATTATTAGATAAACATAGGGGTCTTGGGGATGTTTGGATGTCACACCGGGGCTATGATCTTTTTATGTATCACTATAGAAAAAAAATCAGATTTCAACCAGTCTGTAACCCATGGAGATTGAACTTAGGAAGACTTGTGGTGCCAAACATGTTCATCAACTTAGAATTGGTGAAAGCTTTGGCCAGTTAGTATAATTCCAAGAAAAGAACTATCCAATCACCAAATGGGGCTGATATGTTTGTTATCTCCCAAGACCTGATCTCTAATGTATTTCAGTTAGAAGGTCCCATGAACTTTTCATTCACCATTAGAGACTTTTTGACATAATATTGTTGCATGGATACTAGTTACAAGAGATGGAAGCTAGCTTTGCATAGACCTAAGAATGAGCAAGGTCAACTTAGAAAATTTATGAGCAATGAAAACCCTCCATTTCATATAGATTTTTTTGAAGAATACTTCCAATATACCTACTACTAAGTTGGTTAAGTCTTGGGAATTGAGGTTCCACCACTTATGTCTATTGCACAATTGGTTCTAGCAGCTGATATACAAAGCAAAGATGCTAGGTCATTCGACTATGCAAACTATTTGGTGAATTCCCTAAATCAAGGGATTGAAAGAATAAAAAACAATAGTGATTGCATAGATTTCAAACACTATTCCTTGTTAATGCATTTAATTTTATATGAGGGACATGCTAGAAATGTGTGGGGTAAAGAATTAAGAATCAAAGACAGATAAAGATGGAAACTTTAAACCTATACAAATGTGGACTGCACTATGGGATAGTCGATGTGAGAGGTCTCACTATTTATAATTTGAAGAATATTTTGTTAAACCACTAATGAAGTTACTAGGCTATTCATATGATCACAATTTATCCCTTGAGGTGCAGAGATTTTTGAGACCAAAGGAAAACAACCTGAGAGGCAAGGTGAACCATAATTGGGGAGACTAGTATGCCTTCTTCGATTGCACAATAATAAGGGTTTATGGATTTGAAGGGGTTCCACATTTTCTACCTCGAGTGGTTCCTAATAGAGTTGCTTATTTAGAAATAGTATGGAAATTAGAAAGGTTTGATACTAAACATCTCAAGAGTCATAATAAACAATCACTCTTTCCTAGCACTCTTTGTTTTGGAGATTTCACAGTATGTGTAATTGAAGGATATGAAGAAATTGATGCTAAGTTAGCTCATTACAACCTTCCTCTTGGGTATGAAAGAAATAAATTTGATGTAGTGGGATTTATTCATCAAGAAAGATTAACTCAAAATTTGTTAGGGTATGAGCATTGGTTTGCACTTGATGATGTGATCAGGAACCGAGATAAAGCTTCCACTAGTGAGAGAATGGCTTCATATAATAAAGTTGTGTTTGCAGAGGAATGGAAGAGAAAGAATGTCCCATCATATAGAGAAGTATTTGCTGATATATAAGATCCCTTGGATAGGATTGAGAAACTTATTTCTCATATTAATGAAATAGTAAAAGATGTTCCCTCATACATTTTTGATACATCTCATACGAGTTACATAGGAATGTAGGCTGAGGATGTGGATCCTTTGGATCACATACCCCCACAACCCACCCCTGATGTATGTTTCTCCATTGATAATAGTGAAGAGGAATGAAGTGATGAGGAGAGTGCTAGAGAGGAGCAATCAGTGGAACAAATAAAGGGCCCTGTGATTACACAGTATGAGACCCCTCAAGAACTTGTAAAATTTGAAATATCATATGAGTTATCTGATGACATTAGGGTCAAGGATGGTCATGAATTCATTTATGATAATGATTTTGTTAAAAATCCTAAGTTCAAATCATTTTTCTATGAGTATAAGGGGAAGAAAATAAGACAAAAGGAGCAAGACATTACTCTTGAAAAGGAAGATGATGCCTTAGAAGAATTGAAAAAGAAAGTTGACAAGGAAATGCAATCCATCACTCCTAAAAGAGGTAGAGAATTACTTCAAGAGGCTAGGGTACTACTACCAGGATGGGACATGATCTTAGCAATTGTGCTCGAAATTTTTAGAAAAAAAGGGGATACAACAATAAAATTATCAAAGGAACCTAGTCATAAGATATATTTAGGGTCTAGATACAATCTAGATGAGGATGCCTTGCTTATTTGGTCACTATACCCTCATGAGAAGAGGCCAAAAGTGATTTACAATCCTAATCAAGTATTTGGACACCTTTTGGTCAAAATATTTGTAGACACTAATCCCTTAGAAACTACAGAGTTGAATGTCAATGTAGCAAAATTCACTAGAGCACAAATTGAAAAATTGGTCAAAGAGAATGACAAATTGAAGAAGTAGTTATCACATCAAATGGAGAAATCATCTTCCTCTTCTACTCCATGGCTCAAAATGGATAAGAGAGTGTTAGATGCATTAGATAATGTAGCCTATTGGAAAAAATCTCATTTGAAAGCCCAAGAAAGTGTAAAGCACTAGAAAAGGACGTGAAAATCATTAAGTACAATCTTGTGTCTGAGATAATCAAAGAGAGGTTCAGTAAGTTGATAAAGAAAGTTGATGATTATTGGGGTGTATTTAAGAAAATACAATCAGCACTAGAGGATAATGTCTGGTTACAAGGAAGAATGATTGATAAAAAGAAGGAACTTTTGGGTAAACAGATCTTAAAAGACCAAACACTACAAAGATATAATGACTTTGTGAGATCCCACAACCAATATCAAGAAAGACTTGAAGAAGACCTCGATAGTTTTAATTTGGTCCTGCACTCCATGATGATATAGTGAATCTTCAAGGATGGCATGATTGGAAAGCAAAATTTATAGATTTTCTAACAATTGCTTTGCAGGAGATCAACAATGAGGATATGGTCTTGCAGAATACTCATTAATAAATTGAGAAATTCATGTACATAGAGTATGATATGAAGGTGGTCATATCCAATGTCATCACTCATGTAGAACATGGGTACATTGATCACCTCTCATCTTTTTATATTTTTATAAATTGGGAAGTGGATAATCCAGGTACAACTGAGCAACAGTCAGAATCGGTGGGTGGTAATGATGTGGACCCTATCATACAGTAAAAGCTTTGAACAGGTCTTAGATGACCATGATATTTTACTTAGAGATTAATGGATTGGTACACATGTTTATGAATGTGTTAGTTTCTTAAATTAAGTTCAAACTCATGTTTTGTTATCAAGAGTCATGTCTTTTGGTTTGAAGCTTGTTTCCTCCTATGTATATAAGAGATACTAGGACCAAAAGCAGGATATAGGAGAAGATAGTAGGAAAATAGGGATAGATAGATAGTAGAAAGCTTCCATAATTTCTCCATTTCAAAAGACTATGTTGCAGATATAATTTTGAGGAAATCAATGAAAGATCTCTGATTCTGTGGCTTTATATTGGTATCAATTGTTTCTTGAAAATATTCAATTATCTGGTTGTCTCCAGTTTAATATTTCCTTATTATTTAAATTGGAATATCAAGTATATATTCAATTTATTAATGCACATTCATTGTTCGATGGAGGCGCATCTATTTTCCTCAGACATGCAAAATTTTTTATGTTGCACTATATTTAGCAATTCTACAAAACTTGACAAAAATTACCTACAACTTTTGATAGTTTGTAATTTTACAACTTTTTTGCAACTTTGTCTCTTTTACCCAATTGACTCTAAAATCATCCTAATTCATAGTTAATGGTCTCACAAGACCTAATTAACATAAAATGGCCTCCTCAAATGCTAAAATGACCTACTAAGAGGCAGTGGCCTTCAAATTTGAAAATGGAAGCTTAGGTGCTCCTGCACCAACATGTATGGTAAATGTGGGATCATAGACAAGGCACTTGAAGTGTTCAACAAAATTCCTCATTAAAGAAATGTGGTCTCATGGACTACAATAATTGTAGAATATACACAAATTAGATATATTGAAAAGGCTCTAGAAAATTTAAAGAAAATGCAATTTGCAGGTTTAATTGCAATTTGCAGGTTGTTCCAAAACAACCTATGGTGAATTTGGGATATATTTTTGAAGTCATTAAAGGGTATCTAAAAATGGTTTTATATCTTGTCTATAGTGCTTGAGGATTGAAGGAATTGAGAGATTGAAGCCTATTTTTTGTGAAATTTGTCTAAGTGAGGTTGAATGGTGCTCCTGATTGCTATTAGGCTCCATGTTGGAGATGCCCATGCCGGTCTACCAAGATTATGGGACCATTATCCAATCATCAAACAAACAAGATCAAATCACTTAAATGAAATATAACCTCAACCTATAACAAGTCAATGAAAGAATATAATAGAAAGGTGAAGGAAGAGGCAAAGTTCTTGGCTTTCACATAAATTTGATGAACCAATTTTCCATTAACAAAGCTCAAGAACTCAACCAAGGTAGAAAATAATTAAGAATACAATGGGGTAAAGGAACCAATGATTTGGAAAAGGATTTATCCAACCACATAATAGGCGGGAGCACATTGTACTAGATAATGCTTATACAAAATAAGGTGGGGGTAGTCAGTTCCATTTTTTGTAATGTGGTAAGACTCATACAGGTAATGCTATGTTAGGCTAGGGAACACTTCTTGGAGGTTCTAAATGATTTTCCTCTTTATTATAAGACTGTGTTGGCAGTGCCACCTGGATCACAATTGTTTGGTGGGATTCCAAACCAAGAAATTGAGGTGCAATTGTGGAAATCTCATAGAGAGAAGCTACAAGCTACCATGATGATTTTGCTGAGTGAATTTATATCAAAATCTTTCTTAGCGTGGCTTGAGACATGTGCAGATGATATTCTCTCTACAGATAAGCTTGGGGGAAAGTATTTGCTTGATCTTGTGAAAGGTGGCAAGGAACTTAAAAAGAATGAGACATTGATCAGAGAAACATTGGACAGTCTGGATGCATTTGAAGGGAGCTTGGAGTGGCTAAAAATAGTTTTTGGTTCAAATGTTGAGTTTGTTGGATACTAGGAACATGGAGAGGGGGGGAAGAATTAGTGTTCCACAATATTTAATTTTCAAATCAAATCTTAAACGATCAACAATAATAATTAAACCTTCATTAGCATTCACAACACATAAACAAAAGGAAACATACAATCACATTAAAGAACACCATAACACTAGGATTTTTACGAGGAAACCTTGTTAGGGGAAAAACTACGGTGAAGATTAATCCACAAAGTATACTTTGTTAAAAGTATGATGAAAGCATAATGCACTTGCATTTAGGCACACTACCTAGAGCTCACTGCTCAAAAGAGAGAAAGGCTCACTACCTTACAAAGTACAATTGAAATTACAACAAAATCTTGAACTGAGAGAGTAGCATCTACAAATGCTTGGATTCAGTTCTAATTAAGCACACAATCAGATTCCAAATATTTCTATCCAGTTTGCACTTCTTCCCTGCTCTGCTCTGCTTAGCATACAAAACCTTTTATGCCTTCAAATAATTGATCTGTCCATTTTCGCTCTCTTCTACACATACACTTCTATCTTTTTCACAGCTACTTCACACACCAAAATGATTTTTTGATCTCCTTTATATACCTGCTAATCAGGAATTCATTGTATGTTGGCTTCACATCAAAATATAATATTCTTGCTTATGTCAGCTCAAATCATTAATTATAATTGATGCGTGCCATCACAAAATGGATAGACTTTAGTAGGGACCTAAAACAAAGTTCAAAACATAAGAAATAATAGTTAATACTCCACATACATCTGTGATATGCTATATAAAACATGTCGGCCATGATGAGAGAATAAATCATGAACCATACTACCAAACCTCTTAACTTAAACTTCGACTAATGCAACACCACAGAAACTCACTAATAGGATAGTACACATGCTAGGAAGACTTCCTTGGAGATCCACACCATAGAATAATGATTCGGTGAAGTGATCAGATCAGCTTGTCAACCGGATGTCTCGTTCTTCATTCTTTCTGCCAGTCTTACTTCCCTTTCCAGTAGGAGCAATACTAACACTATGGACCATACTATTGACTCTAGTTGCCATCAATGACAACACAAGTAGCACAAAAAGATCTCTCAAAGCCATATGCCAATAATCTCCCCCTTTGGCATTGATGGCAACACTTAGTGAAAAATTGACTAAGTGTCAAAACCAAAAAACTCAACAAAAAGAAAATTGTTGCTCCCCCTTACATGTCAAAGAAATTTTTCACTGCATTCTCTCCCCCTTTGACATCAATGACAAATATTCTATCTCTTCCACTCTCCTTGTAATATTTTACTATACTTCTCTTCCTATTATTTCCATTTTGCAAAATTGAGAGTTGGATCAAAATTTGAGAAACTGTTGCAATAATCAGAAGATTATTTTATACTTAGCTTTAATTTTTGGAAGCAAATTCTTCCAAGATTCCACCACAATCCCAATAGCTATAATCAAGCTATTATTCTTTGATGTCCTATTGATAATCTGGACAAGAGATTCAAGAATGGTGATTGCTTCTTCCAACTTTTCTCCTATCTTTAGCATTTCAATCATTTGCTCTAGTTTGCCTTCAATTAGGTCTTTTACTCTCCAGAAGGTGTCCATGAGAGTATTTCTAGCAAAGTGAACCTTTGCATGCTCAGCCTACAGATCATGAGATTTTTTCTTAACCTTTCCATCCTTATCCAAAAACATACTATAGTCCTTGTAAGTGTGGAAAAAGTATTTAAACTAAATACAATTAAATACACTTCTTAATGAAACACTGTATCAAGATTAAACATGAATTAAACTAATTTAATACAGAGAAAAGCTTGAAAGCATCTCATTGTCTCCTATCTCCAAAGATTTATCAAGTTACAGAGGCTCTCAGATTTGTAAGCATTGTAACTGTTTAAAATGCCTATCTAGAGAATGGAATGGATGCTAGAAGCAATGATGTGATGATTAAGAATGATTTCTAGATTGTATGAAGCTACTATAAACTATCCTAATGAAAACTGATAAAAGGAAGCTACAGTAAAAACTACTGATGTTGTCGTGATATGAAATCTACTAATGCCATGATGCTATGATGATAATAAAATGTTAATGCGAATGCTTATGATTGCTTGGTTGCTTGGTTGTATTCTTGCAGAGTAAGTTTGCATAAAACTGGGATTTTCTCGAATCATTTTCATGCTTCAGAAGGCTGTATATATAGATTTCCGGTAGCACATTTGCATAGGGGTAACACAACAAAGGTTAAGATTGAATCTGGAAATTTGAATGGTAAGAGATTGAAAGGCTAGAGCTGATCACGGGGATTGTTCCTCCCCATGAAAACACCAAGAAAGATGAGAGAAAATATTTGAGGAAGAATATTGAGAGGATTGCCTGCAGGTTTGTCCCCGAGGATTTTCCCATGAATTCCAATTAAATTAATTACTGTGTGGTCAATTTTGTGAGCGGTAAATAGGTAAAAACAATAAATCAATCACACTAATAAGACATTATATCAAAAAAAAATATTTAAAACAATAAAGATTTGCAAACTCAGTATCCTATCATCGATGTTGTCCTATTGTCCTCTATCTCCAGTATTTTCATTGATTCCAGCTGGCTCTCAGATGGTATGCTAGACTCAATGAATAGTCTTCCTAAAGAACGAGATTGATTATGAAATGCACGTAATGCTTATGCTAAGACATAATTGCTGAAAATGAAAAACTATTGATGATGCTATGAATAATAAAACTAGAATGCTATAATGCTAGAATGCAATTAATCTCTAATTACTCTGATATGTGTTGTGTAGCCCTTGCTTGGATTGGCTGTGCTATTTATAGAGTTTTTGAAAGCTTTCGATTGGTTGATATGATCAATGGTTGTGAAAATTCCTGCCAGATCGAACGGTTGAGGATGGATAAGACTGAAGAAAAACAAAAGAAAGCATAAGGCAAGATTTGTTTTCTTTTTGTGTAAAAGAGGTAAGATAAGATGATTTGTAAAAATCATCTTTTTATGAGATAATGGAAAGATTTTGAAGAAGATAAATAATGAATTATTGAATTCAATTATTTATTTATGGGTGACACAAAGATTCTTCTTAAAATAGAATATTTACCCTGGATTTGAAGAATAATGGGGGATTTTCACAATTAAATAGAATATTTAATCATGATTCTGAGAAGATATGGAAGATATTCAATTAAATAAAGATATTCAATTAAACCTTTAAGAAATGATATGAAATTAATTAAATAATATATTTAATTAACTAGAAGGAAGAAATAAATAATTAAATTTAATTAAATCAAAAGGACTTAATTAAATTCAAAAGTGATAATTAATTAAAATAAATAAAGTGCATTTATTTAATTAATCAAGTGGACATATGAATACGAAATAATTAAATAAAAATTGATTTATTTAATCATTATAGAAGAATAAATGAATGAACAATATAATTAAATTAATTAAATTTAATTATATGTAGAAGACTTTAGAGAAATTAATTAAATAATAAATATTTAATTAAATGCCAGGATTAATCAGATATGACCAATTTTATGCATCTACATTTTGCCCCTCTTTGAAGTAATGTGTGAAATGCATTGTTTCAAAGAAAATATTTCGGCTTTCAAAATTTGTTGTGTTTGACTTTGACCCTTTTCTGAAAAATATGCCCCTGATCTAATTCTGATGTGTTTCTAATCGAAAGATGCTTCAAGTGTTAATGATGCCCCCTCAGGAGGTAAATCACTGATGATGATATGAGTTGTTTGATACTGTTGGATTTGATGTTGATGTGAATTCAATGATTTAGCTTGTGAAAAAAATGATGTATAGAGATGCCCCAGTGTGAAAATAAAGTCAAATTTGGATAAAAGGATAAAAATGTCACAAAACTTACCTTGGGTTGACCTTTAAAAGGTAAAAAGGTAGAAAAGGACAAGTCATTTGCACTTTTTGACTTTTTGAATCCTGTAGCTCTGACAATGACCTAGCAACATGGAGATTCCTTATCACCATCAAAGACTCGAGTGATCTTGCCGATACCAGAGACTAGCTGCGTATGGACCACCCGTGAGTTGATCTAACCGCTTGTGCTTTCAAATTTTTCCATTTTGAGTAAATTTTCCATGTTTTTCCATGGATTTTAGGTTTGAAAATTGCATTTTAGCGCTTTTAGAAAAGTTTTAGCACTTTCGATAGATGTTTTAGCACTTATGATGAAAAGAATAGCACATCTAGGGTAGATTCAACATGTAAACTGTAAAAACTAGTTTAGCACATTCAATGAAAAGAGTAGCGCATATAGGGTGCCATAAGAAAATTTAGGAATGTAGCGCATCCTAGGAAAACAGTAGCACATATAGGGTTATCATGCATCCAGGAAATGAAGTAGCACTTAGGATTAGAGTTTTAGCACTTAGAGGGAAATAGTGCATATGAAAACTGTTTGAGTGCATCCTATGCAAAGAAGGGTGCATTTGGGTTTTAGCGCATCCAGGAAAAACAATAGCACATATGAGTTTTAGCACATAGGGACCACAGATTAGCGCATCTTGTAAAAAAAAATAGAATGTGTGTTTTGATGAAAGTGATATGAAAATGATGATGTATATTGCTTCCTGAGTCAATAGATAGAAAAATTGTCTTGTCATCATGTTGATCGTATAAAGAATTGATAACTTTGTTTCCAAAAATAGAAATCAAAGAGTAAATAGCTTATAACTTTGTTTCTCCTGTATGAAAAATGAAGAGTAGATGTTTGATAGGACTGCTGATAAATTTGTTTTCTACGATAGAAAACAAATAGTAGATGATTGATTGCTTTCTGATAAATTTGCTTCTTGCGATAGAAAACAAATAGTAGATGATTGATTGATTTTTGATAAATTTGCTTCCTACGATAGAAAACAAATAGTAGATGATTGATTTCTTGTTGATAAATTTGTTTCCTGCGATAGAAAACAAATAGTAGATGATGGAGCAGATTGAGTTTTATGATATGGGTCACTGATATGAGTCTGAGGGATAAATGTTACTGATATGGGTCATAGATAGATAGACATGAATCTGATTGATTTTGTTTGATTGAGATTGAATCATTGATATGATGTTGATTGATTGTTGTTGTGATAACCAAAAATAGGATGTTTTCAAAAACCTCCAGATTAGGGAGCGACACTCGGCAAGGTGGGATAGGATACCCGAGCTGACACCCATTGATGTAGCATCAATAGAGACCTATGGATGGAGACCCTTGTTGGCTATGCCACTGATTCGAGTCAACAGGGGACTGTTGACTGCACTGGTAGAGAGGTGGCATTCGAAGCACAACACCTTTCATCTGCCGATTGGTGAGTTGACTATGACTCCAGAGGATGTCTATAGGATATTGGGTATTCCAGTGGTTGGCGCCCTTGTGTTCTATGATCACAAGGAGCTTGGGGGTATAGATGCACTGAGGAGAGTCTATGGCAATGCATAGATAATAGGGTATTGGGTGCCATGAGCTGACTTCTGAGGATATCCAGCCTTGCCTGCAGTTTTGAGTGTGTTTATTGGAGGTCTCCTTTGTTCGGATCACCGGTTAAAGGGATAATTAGTGGGATGGGGGAGGATCCTAGAGCAGATGCTCATATAGCCTCAAAGATATGTGTGGGGGAGCTGCATGTCAGCTCACTTATATCATGACCTTCATCAGGTGGTATATAGGGGTGCCTCTAGTTTGTCATGCGGTGTGACATTGTTGCAGGTCTGGGCATGGGAGCATATTGTTGTGATGATACCAGCTTCTCCCCGAGTGAGGCCACCAGGGAGACCCTATGTGTATGCATATGCTATGTTCCTTGTCCAGCCCAAGCTAGGCAAGGTGGATTACTAGAGACAATGCTTGGACGACATGGATGTAGTGGTATGGCGGCCCTACCTTGATTGTGAGCCATGGGATAAGGATCACCTAGAGATGTTGTTTGTAGGTATTCTTCGGTTTCTGATAGGGAGGACCCCTTTTATCATTGAGATATTTTTGGCATTGTGGGTGTAGTGACAGTATGGTTTCACACAGGGGATGCACAAGGGGGTTGCACACTATGCACAAAGCAAAGATGAGGTTGGATGGGGGTCGTGTATCTCATATCAGATAGCATATACAGAGTAGATGGCATTAGTGCCTAAGGCATGGGATGATAGACGAGACATTGTTGATGCTGGTATGTCTGACGAGTATTCAATCTATTATCATACACATCCCTTTCCCTGTTTTACCTATCCTGATGACCCAACACCCATTTTGGTAGTACCACAGCCAGGAGTAGTGAGACAGGAGGATGTGGCAGGTGGGGAGCCAGCAGTGGTTGGGGGAGATGAGGAGGAGAGTGGATGATCTGTATATGATCTAGACTAGATTGCAGTTTTTAAATGCTTAACTTTTACAATGCTTTTACAATGATTATTCCAAGTTAATTAAATCAAAATTAACTTATGGAAATAACAAAATGAAAGTAAATACAAGGTGATTATAACAGAAAGGAAGGAATTGAGTGACAGAAAGAGAGAGAAGAAGAGAAGTGCAAACAGTTGATAACGGAGTTCGTCACGAAAGTGACTACGTCTCTGGGTCCACTCCAATAGAGAGACCGATCCAATTAGCTCCAAAATCGATTACAAAGCACCACAATCATTCTCCAAGCACTTCGGCAGCATAACAACGCTCTGACGTGCGAGAATGACTCAAAGAATCTCCACAAGACCTCTCTTTTGATTATCTCCACAGCTTCAAGACTTCGTCACCTGAAAGAAAACTTGTCTATCACTCTCACCTCACACCCCTTTTTATACATAAAATTTACCAAAGTTGGGTAATAACTACTTGATTTTTACAAATCCTACATATCACCCATATAAGGTAAGATTTTCAAATATCTTCCTTATTTTACATAAAAATCATTGAAAATCCCCAATTTATATATAACAATCATAAATATTTGATTTAAGCCCTTTAAATTTTATCTTTATTCGGGCTTTATTGTTGGGGTTTATTTAAAATTAGAGTTTGTTTTGTATTTAAGGCATTCGGCTTTAACAAATTAACAAATACAGCCGATGCCAAACGAGTTTTATAGCCATTCAATGGCTCAGTGGTGAGTTTCCTTTTGTTGAACCCGGCGGTTCCGGGTTCAACTCCCGGCCGTCGGGTTTTTTTAAAACCAAATTCTAACAAACTTATAACAAAAGAATCCAACTGCCATATATAATTAGCGATCGATGTTTTGGTGGAATGGCCACCCGGAATTCTCGCATGTGAGCGGTTCAGAGGTCGACTCCCATGCTAGCCATTGTAATCTTTTGCTAACAAAATAACCAACATGCCCATCCGACATAGGAGATAGGAGGACCACGTGGCGAGTTTCTACTGGCACAAACTGCTGACATGTCCGTTGACTGCGATGTCGATGACTCACATGCCGACGATGGAGGAGAAACGAAGGGCCACATGTCGCACCAGGAGGGTGCCATGTTGCAGTCTCTGATTGGATGTTCTCGATGACGATCCTGCTAACTCAGACGCATACGTGGTAACTGACGTGTAAGGCTGATGTGGATGATGACTGGCCAGCCGACGTGGACGATGACACATATGCCAACTGGGTGCTGACGTGCGCCGCTGACTGTATGGATGGACACGTGTCACCATCCGATTGGTTCCGTACAACGCTGACAAAGATGCCACGTGCTGAATTCTGATTTTTCCATTTCATAGTCCGTACAGTACAGAATGCTGACGTCAGCATCCGTACGGTCAAAGTCAACCCTTCATAGCACGATCTTTGACTGATGATATCTTGCGCCTACGATGTCGGATTTCGACGAAACGAGTTGCATTGGAAAGCTTGCGACGAGCTCTTCACGATGATGCTGACTTTGACAACTTTTCATGACATCAGTTTTTTGCCTTCTGGATGCCCTCTTATTCCAGTTTGACCAAAGGTTTGACTGGCTATAACTCGTGCAAATGGACTCCTTTTCGCTCTGTTCAAGTTGTGTTGGAATCAGGACACTGAGCTCTTTCTGATGGTGCAAATTCTGGAGAAAAATGAGACACTTCAATTTTTAGTAAAAAATGTCCACCGGATCAGGCCTCCCCATTGAAGACCTTTTGGACCTCCAAAAGTGGCATTTACTCTGACAATAAGTGAGGACTTGGCCTCCCCACTTGTCCTGTATCCTCTGTACATCTGAATACCTGACTCACAAGCACAATAAAGACTGCAACAATATTGTTGAACATAAACATAACTTTATCACTTCCATAAACATCTACATCAATTGCCATAGTTGCTAACCAACAAAAATTGACTAGCATCAAGCTGAAAACCAATGCAGAAATGAAGGAGAATAAGTCAACAACAATTCGATCCTTTACAACAGGAACATTTATACCCAAGGATTCATCAATGCTTTCAAGCATCCTTTTCTCATGCTGTACTGCAAGTGCATCCTGCAACATCTGACCCTGGTTAGCTACTCCAAGTTCAAGTTTAGAACCACCTGTACTGACAGACATAAGAGTTAATTCTTTACTTGCATTAATTACCCTCTTTAACTACCCTGTGTTTGCAAAAGATTGATCAGTCTTAATCTTGTGAGAATGTACAATATACTGAATGCCATCCTTAAACAAGTGATAATGATTCTGTTCCCTGTAGAATATAGCTTTTCTATCATAAAGATAAGGGCTACCAAGCACTATCCCACAGATATCCAATGGAACTACATCAAACTAAACTTCATCCACAAATTTACTAGTAATTGTGAACCTTAAGGTGCATTGTTTTGTTACTTGCAGCTTATCATTTTCACAAATCCAACCTAGTGGATAAGGTTTCTTATGTTGTGTAGTTTTTAATCCCAAGTTCCTTACAACACTTTCTGAAATCAGATTAACTTGTGAACCACTATCTATGAGTGCATCAATTTTAGTGTTCTTAGCAACAACCCTTAAATGAAACAGCTCATTCCTTTTTGCATCTTCAGAGAAATCAATAACTTTAGAAGAAGAAGCACAACTAGCAACAAAAACACTAGAAATAGGAGCTTTACCTTTTAGACCCATCGCTGTTATCTTAATCTCATCATCTGAATCTGAACCAAGATCCATAACAACATTCATGGCTTTCTCCTTACCTTTCTGTTTCTGATTACGTCTCTGAGCCCACTTAGGCCTCAGTTCAGGATGTAACTTCCAGCAGTGATCTTCATCATGACCTTCCTTGTCACAATGAGTGCAAGAAAGTTTCTCATCCTTCTTAACTGTAGCTGCCTTCTTTCCTTTCCCTGTCTCTGCATTCTTAGAAGATTTCTTTACATCATTATCAATAAAAGATCCTTTACCCCTTGACTCTAAGTGTGTAGCTTGAACAGACACTTCATCCAAGTTACAAGGGTTCAAAACCAAAATGGAATGCCTAAGATAGGAATGCAAACCTCCTATGTACTTCAACAACGTGTCTTGAGTGTACAAAGGAACATTCAAAGCAATAGCCCTCTTCCTAAATTCATGGGTGTACTCTTGGACAGTTTGACCTTTCCCTTGCCTAAACATTTTCCAGTCCATCATTAACTGCTGCATATGTCCTAGGGGATAAAACTGCTTCTTAAGAGCATTAATAAATTATGCCCAAGTTAAACTGACTTTACCATGTTGTGAAACTTCTGCCTTAGACTTACTCTCCCACCAGGTTAAGGTTGTACCTCCTAAACGAAGAGTAGCTAATTGGATCTTATCAACATCATCTAATAGGTTCTGGACTCTACAATAAACCTCAATTTGTTGAATCCAATCATCCAATTTTTCAGCATTAAGTTCACCACAATATTTAGGCAAGTCAAATTTTACATCCAATTTAATTTTAGGTTTATACCCACTCTTGAAAGGATTAGAAGAAATAGAATGAGGAGAAGATGGAGAAGAAGGAGAAGGAGAAGAGGGAGGAGAAGAAGAAAAGGGATGATCTGTTTTCTTGCCACCATCTCCATGTTGTTCCTCTTTCTTGTCTTCACAAGCATCTTGCTTCGACGAACCTTCTTCACGTTCCTTCCGTTCTTGTCTCTCTTGAAAAAGAATATCCACCTTAGCCTTCATCTCAAGGAATGCTCTTCGAAACTCCTGCTCACCGATTTCTTCAGGAACCTCCATTCCAGAAACTGACATCTTTGGAAATGTTCTACACTTCCCGATCTCAGGATTAAAGTCTTGGATCTTTCCTTCACCCTTCTGAATCCTGGATCTCGTTAGCATTCAAAAAACAAATAACTGCAATAATAGTCACCAAGAGCTCTGATACCAACTTGATCTGTATATGATCTAGACTAGATTGCAGTTTTTAAATGCTTAACTTTTACAATGCTTTTACAATGATTATTCCAAGTTAATTAAATCAAAATTAACTTATGGAAATAACAAAATGAAAGTAAATACAAGGTGATTATAACAGAAAGGAAGGAATTGAGCGACAGAAAGAGAGAGAAGAAGAGAAGTGCAAACAGTTGATAACGGAGTTCATCATGAAAGTGACTACGTCTCCGGGTCCACTCCAATAGAGAGACCGATCCGATTAACTCCAAAATCGATTACAAAGCACCACAATCATTCTCCAAGCACTTCGGCAGCATAACAGCGCTCTGACGTGCGAGAATGACTCAAAGAATCTCCACAAGACCTCTCTTTCGATTATCTCCACAGCTTCAAGACTTCGTCACCTGAAAGAAAACTTGTCTATCACTCTCACCTCACACCCCTTTTTATACATAAAATTTACCAAAGTTGGGTAATAACTACTTGATTTTTACAAATCCTACATATCACCCATATAAGGTAAGATTTTCAAATATCTTCCTTATTTTACATAAAAATCATTGAAAATCCCCAATTTATATATAACAGTCATAAATATTTGATTTAAGCCCTTTAAATTTTATCTTTATTCGGGCTTTATTGTTGGGGTTTATTTAAAATTAGAGTTTGTTTTGTATTTAAGGCATTCGACTTTAACAAATTAACAAATACAGCCGATGCCAAACGAGTTTTATAGCCATTCAATGGCTTAGCGGTGAGTTTCCTTTTGTTGAACCCGGCGGTTCCGGGTTCAACTCCTGGCCGTTGGGTTTTTTTAAAACCAAATTCTAACAAACTTATAACAAAAGAATCCAACTGCCATATATAATTAGCGACCGATGTTTTGGTGGAATGGCCACCTGGAATTCTCGCATGTGAGTGGTTCGGAGGTCGACTCCCATGCTAGCCGTTGTAATCTTTTGCTAACAAAACAACCAACATGCCCATCCGACATAGGAGATAGGAGGACCACGTGGCGAGTTTCTACTGGCACAAACTGCTGACATGTCCGTTGACTGCGATGTCGATGACTCACATGCCGACGATGGAGGAGAAACGAAGGGCCACATGTTGCACCAGGAGGGTGCCATGTGGCAGTCTCTAATTGGATGTTCTCGACGATGATCCTACCGACTCAGACGCATACATGGTAACTGACGTGTAAGGCTGACGTGGATGATGACTGGCCGGCCAACGTGGACGATGACACATATGCCAACTGGGTGCTGACGTGTGCCGCTGACTGTACGGATGGACACGTGTCGCCATCTGATTGGTTCCGTACAACGCTGACAAAGATGCCACGTGCTAAATTCTGATTCTACCATTTCATAGTCCATACAGTACAGAATGCTGACGTGAGCATCCGTACGGTCAAAGTCAACCCTTCATAGCACGATCTTTGACTGATGATATCTTGCGCCTACGATGTCAGATTTTGACGAAACGAGTTGCATTGGAAAGCTTGCGATGAGCTCTTCGCGATGATGCTGACTTCGACAAATTTTCACGACATCATTTTTTTGCCTTTTGGATGCCCTCTGATTCCAGTTTGACCAAAGGTTTGACTGGCTATAACTCGTGCAAACGGACTCCTTTTCACTCTGTTCAAGTTGCATTGGAATCAGGATGCTGAGCTCTTTCTGATGGTGCAGATTCTAGAGAAAAATGAGACACTTCAATTTTTAGTAAAAAATGTCCACCGGATCAGTAGAGAGGAGGATAGCTCTAATGGGGATGACGGCGGAGATGAGGGGTAGGTGTCAGGGAGGTCGGGGCCAGATTTTCTGAGTGGTGTACATATCATGTGGTGGCTGAGGACTAGGATTGGGCAGCAGACAATGATCAGGGTTGGATCCTCATCACAGCAGGGGCAGATAGCCACTCTATAGGCCTAGGTGCAGACACTTCAGGGATAGTAGGTGTAGTTGCAGAGTTAGTTAGTGTAGGCACATGGATTGTTTGTGCAATTATAGGGATAGCTGGCATAGTTGCAGGCATAGGCATAGGCTCAAGTACAGGCACAGGCTCAGGCATAGTCATAGGCTCAAGCACAGGCATAGGCACATCCTCCTACCCTAGACCCACATATAGCCCAATTGATTATAAAGAGGGATGCATTTAGACGGAGGGCAGTGGAGGTCGAGGGCATTACTTAGAGGATCGTGGGCACTATAGAGAGTGTATCCTTGCGAGATGCTATTGCAGAGGGCATGGAGATGGCGAGGGAGGCAGAGTACTATAGAGTTTGATATGAGGAGTTATGTCCTCCTTAGCACAGAAACCCATTCCCATGGTCCCATACTAGGACCAAGAGCCAAACACGGAAAGCTACCCAAAGGATGGGGGTTACAGGGCCCCAACGGGATCTAGATGCAAAGACTAGTGGGAGGCCACCATCCTTGAGACCAGCTCCTTTAGGGGGTTCCACCAGCCAGCCATGATTGATGCAGGATTTTATATGATGTATCTCATATTCTTTGGAGCATGTATATTGATTTTTGATCATATCCCATGTATCTTTCTAGACATTTCAGTGTCATTGGACTATTGGACATTTATATGTATGTTTGATGAGTGATGATATGTAGTGGCGATGATTTTTGATGATGTGTTGCATTTGATATGATGATATGAGATGGATATGCATTTATTTCCTTTCTTATGTGATATGGATGTTGATATATGATCTACTAACAAACATGATTTGCAGGATAATGTGATATGATTATGATATGATGATATGCTATATGATGTGTGCAGATGAATGATGATCGTAAAAATGCAATGTGTCGAGATGATATGATATGATATGAAATATTAATGATGTGGAAATGTTATAAATGATGATGATGTGATGTGATGTGATGTGATGATGTGATGTGATGTGTTTACCATATGATATTGTAATATGATGATAAAATGAAATGGATTTATAAAATGAAAGGTAATGACGAAATGAGATAAAATGAAATGAAATGTAATGATGAAATGAGAAAAAAATGAAATGAAATGTTATGAAATGAGATGGAATGAGATAAAATATTATGTTAGGAAATGAGAGAATGAAATAAGATGTATTGATATAAAATTGAAATGATGTAGAATGATAATATGAAATGTAATGCAATTTAATGTAATAAAAGGAGATGATATGAAATGTATGAAAAAGATTGATGAGAGAATAAAATGAGATGGAATAATAAAATGAAATGAAATGACATGTGATGAAAATGAGATGAGAAAATGACATGAACCAATGAGATGATTAATGATTAATGATAATTATATGAATTAATAATGATATGATAAGTAAATAATGAAATTGAATGAAATGGAATAAAGTGATAAAATGATAAAATGGAAATGTTTATGGAAAATGTAATGATAAAATGAGAAAATTAAAATGATATGGAATGATAAGAATTGAAATGCAATAAAATGAAATGTAATGAAGAAAAATGAAATGTTAATAATATGCAATGTAATAAAATGAGATGATATGTAGTGAAATGGAATGATAAAATGAAATGATATGATAAAATGAAATGATATGATATTGAAATGATGAAATCATAATGATATGTAATAATGAATGGGATAATAATGAAAAATGGTTAAATGTATGAATGAATGATACGAAATGAGAATGAAATGATGATGAAAAAAAAATGAGAATGTCCCATGATATGTAATGAAAAGAGATGAAATGATAATGAAATGAGGATGAAACAAATGTCCAAATGTCTTCCACATATAATCCAAAGAGACATGACAACCGTTGATGTATCTATTCAGCCTTGTGTGAAACTCTAATGCGAATTCAGTATGCAAAATATATATTCTAAATGAAGTGCAACTAAATAAAACCAACTATTCATTGAGCCTTCTGGTAGCTTTTATGAATCATCATAGAGCCTTATAAAATGTTGGAAGTATGTACAAGCATCAGAAGGGAGATTAGCCCCAATGATGACCTGAGTACCACTTTCATGATTTTTGATATAGCAAGCGAACACTAGCATCAAGGTATAATTGGACCTAGATGACCTGAGCATTTCTTGCATAAACAGACAAAGACCAACAACCTTCTAATGCAAATTGATGAGGGCATAGCTCGAGACATAGAAAATAACCCACAAACAAGAGAAATTTTATTTTTTAGAAAATGGAGCTTCTTAAATGTAAAGGATCTCAATCCCCAATTTCTACAACACATGCAAGTTACAGAAAGCTACAGAATAACCCTTTCGCAATATGCGAGTTTGTCCCCCAAAAAGCTACCCAAAAAATTAGAAACCCACCCATAAATAGAGCTCCTCTTTAGTTTGGAGCCAAAACAACATTAAAATTTGAGTTTAGGCGGTTTGGTGCCGAAAAATTACAACTTGAAGTTCAAATTTCAAAATAACATTTGCAATTGTATCTTCTAGAAAGTGTGCCAACTTCTAAGGGCCATAACTTTTGATTCGGGGCTCCGATTCACTAACCGTTTGAACCGTTGGAAAGGTCTCAAAGTCAAGAATGTGCTCAAAATCCACTATGCCAATTTCAACAAGTTTTAGGGCCATTTCAGGAGCTCTAAGTGCCTCAAATCCAACTCAGAAGATTTTCAGGTGCAAATCTGGGAAACTAAAACTTCAATATCTTTCAACGCAGGAATAGAAAATAAAAATTGGGAATTGGGAATTTCATTATGATGAAAAGAGGGTATCCAAAAATGTAAAAATATGGCGAGAAAATTGAAATTCAACTATTTTTTGGGTGATGCAAGATTGCCCTTATAATCTACTAGATGCTCTCACCGACACCCAAGGTAATTTGAGAAGTGACCCCATCAATGCCTCTCGATGGTTGGGAGAGGGAGTACCCAAACTAGTCAACCATTGCCTTAGATAGCTAGGATGAATCTTCTACAAGCCTTCCTCTCCATTTCACCAGATATTCTTCATACTACCTATTTCTGGTACTCCTTCCCACACGACTATCCAAGATTTCTTCAATCTCCTCCTTTTCTGAAGTAGGTGCTGGAATCCCACACTGTTCCATTGTTGGTACTTCCTCTATGCCACCTTCATGATACTCTATCAAATCTAAAATGTTGAACACAGGGAAATGTTGAATCCATCTGACAACTCAACCTCATATGCATTCCCCGACTCCATGCCCTTCAAAATTTTATATAGGGACCAAACTTCTTCATCTTCAATTTGTTATATGTTCCCACCGGAAACCTTTTCCTCAAGGGATTCATCACTTCATCACCAATCGGAAACTCCTTATACCTCCTCTTCTGATCTACCTTAGCCTTATACTGCATATTCATCTTGTTAATATGTTCTCTTACCTTCTCATGTATATCCTTGATGTGTTCTGCAAAATCTTCGGCTTTAGCACTTATTTTCTTTGCTTGGTCCATCTTCCTCAATTCTGGAGCTGTTATGGGGCTACCTCCATACACAATCTGGAATGGTGATCTAC
>VDFB02058242.1:63408519-63537254 GCA_007258455.2 Sequoia sempervirens
GCAATATGCGAGCTTGTCCCCCAAAAAGCTACCCAAAAAATTAGAAACCCACACATAAATAGAGCTCCTCTTTAGTTTGGAGCCAAAAAAATATTAAAATTTGAGTTTAGGCAGTTTGGCACCGAAAATTACAACTTGAAAATCAAATTTCAAAAGAACATTTGCAATTGTATCTTCTAGAAAGTGCACCAACTTCCTGGGGCCATAACTTTTGATCTGGGGCTCCAATTCATGAACCGTTTGAACTATTGGAAAGGTCTCGAAGTCAAGAACGCGCTCAAAATCTGCCACACCAATTTCAGCAAGTTTTGAGGCCATTCTAGGAGCTCTAAGTGCCTCAAATCCAACTCGAAAGATTTTCAGGTGCAAATCTGGGAAATTAAAACTGCAATATCTTTCAACCCAGGAATATAAAATAAAAACCGTAAATTGGGAATTTCATTATGACGAAAAGGGTATCCAAAAATGTAAAAACATCTAAAAACTAAGAAACTTGAAATTTAACTATTTTTGGGTGATGCAAGATTGCCCTTACACCACTGGATGCTCTTGCATCACAAATGTGGAACTGTCATCAATGATATGCTTTGGAAATCAAGTTTTCACAACATATTTGCATCAAACCAAAAGTTAACCTCAAGATAGCAGACAAAGAAAAATCATCCTCCTTCCTTGCCACTCTAGTTCAGTACATCATTGAGTGTGCTCCAGAGAGATGATATCGAAAAATAAAACAATCATTGTTCAAAATGTAAAACCGATATTCAAATCATTATTCAGAGTTTAGATCATCCAGATATGAGTCATGATATGGTATTTTGCTGAAAAATTGTTGTGATATGAGTCAATGGTTAATGGATAGTTTTCATGTATTTGGATTGTTTGTTCGCATGATTGAGTTCTATATCTTTGTCAAGATGTGTTAGTAGAATTCGAAAGTTGGTTGCCCTCGAGTATGTCAACATTTTCCCCCAATATTTGACACAACTTACCAAAATAGATATGTACCAAAAATCAAGCCATGGTAAGATGTTATCGCTTTGGGCAAATGACGACAACATGATGCTAGTATGATCCTAGGATGAAGGAAAGATGCATGAAATGAAAGCCTAGTGCAAAACATGAACTAATAGATGGAGAGCTACAAATAGTGTCTATTTGCTAGATTTTCACTATTTTTTTTTATTGCATTTTGCTTTTTTTTTTTATCGCTACTGAGATGCCTGTTTGCCAGGTTTTCACCAGGGTAACCATTTTTTTTTAGGACTTTTTATGCTGTTTTTGGATTTTTTCAGGATCTTTTTCTAATGTTTTTGGATTTTTTCAGGACTTTTTTTGATGCAATCTTTTTCTGATGTTTTTGCATTTTTTCAGGATTTTTTCTGATGTTTTTGGATATTTTTTAGGATCTTTTTATGATGTTTTTTGGATTTTTTCAAGATCTTTTCTGATGTTTTTGGATTTTTTCAAGACTTTTTTTGAATGGTAATAATTGCTTCAGACATAATACTTTTTTAGGTGCATGTTGTTGATGGGTTCATCAAACAGGTCTCCTTCTGATGTTGATAGCTTGTATGCTCTTGAACCATATACTGCTATGACCACATATGGACCCAACAAATTAGGTTCAAAATTTCCTTTCTTTTCTCTGTCTTGCTGATTGCATGGGTTCTCTTTTAGAAAAATATCACCAACCTAAAAGGTAAATGGTTTGACTCTATGATTATAGCTGCAAGACATCATTTGTTGATAGGCTTTCAAATGATCAGCAGCTCGTCTCTTTTCATCAAGAAGTTCCAATTCTTGAAGTTGGGAAACTCTGTATTCCTCATCTATGATTAGACCTTTTAGAGATACTCTAAGTGATGGAATCTCAACTTCTAAAGGTAGGATAGCTTCTACTCCATAGACAAGAGAAAATGGTGTGGCTCTTGTTGGCATTCAGATACTAGTGTGGTAAGCCCATAATGTGGGATTGAGTTGAATGTGCCAATCTTTCCCTACATCATTCACAGTCTTCTTCAAAATTTTCAATATTGTTTTATTTGAGGCCTCTGCTTGGCCATTCCCTTGTGGATAATAAGGTGTTGAGTATCTGTGTTGAATATGGAATCTCTCTCAAAGTTCATCAACATCCTAATTCTTGAATGGTCATCCATTATCTGTAATGATGGAGTTGGGAATGCCATATCGACAAATAAGATAATTGAGTATGAATGATAAGATTTGTTTGCCAGTGACCTTAGTAAGAGGTATTGCCTCAATCCACTTGGTAAAATACTCAGTCGCTGCAATGATGAACTTGTTCCCATTCGAAGATGAAGGATGAATCTTGCCCACTAAATCCAAGCCCCATTGAGAGAATGGCTAGGTTGGTACAAACGGTTGTAGTTCTTGTGCTGGTGCATGAATTAGATTTCCATGTATCTGACATTTAGAGCACTTTGTTATAAAAGTGAATGATTCCCTCTCCATTGTTCCAGTAGTAACCCATTCTAATCAATTTCTTGGATAAGGTTACTCCACTTGAATGAGTACTGCAAATGCCACCATGAACTTCTTGTAAAGCTTTATCGGATTCATCATATTCAAGACATTGAAGTAAAGTACCATCAAGACCACGACAATAAAGTGTGTCAGCAATAAGGGTATAGCGAGAGGATTGACAGATAAAATTTCTCTTTTGGTTATGGGATAAGTCAAGTGGTAAGATGTCATCTTTTAGGTAGGTGTAAATCTTGCCATACCAGGGTGAATCAAATCCTATTAAGTGGCAAATGATTTGTCTTTTGAGTGTGTCATAAGTAGGCGTAAATGATTGTTCCACCAGAAATTTGTAGTGAGCCTAAGTTTCTGGGAGTTGTAATAATGAAGTGATTGTGGCCATAGCGTCAGCCACTTTGTTATCAAGCCTTGGAATTTGTATGAACTTGATGTTTACAAAATATTTCTTGAAATCGTCAACCATTTTCTTGTATGGCAACAATTTGTCATCTTTGGTTTGATAGTCATCATTGATTTGGTTAATGACTAATTGTGAGTCACCATAAACTTTCAATTCTATGATTCTCCATTCCAATGCTATTTTGAGTCAAGTGATTAAAGATTCATACTCAGTTATGTTATTAGTACATGGAAACATTAGCCGATATGACCGAGGAATGGTATTTCCTTGACGGGTGATGAAGAGTATGCCTGCCCCCAATCCATGTTGAGTAAAATAACCATCAAAATATAATGACCAAGGTTGCTTTGACTCTACTGTGAAAACATCAGCATCTAGAAATTCAATGTGCATGGGATGTTCTACTTGTAGGAGTGCTTTAGCCAGTTGGTCAGCAATAGATTGTCCTTTGATTGCTTTGCGATCAATATAATGAATATCGAAATCACTTAAGATCATGACCCATTTTTCTAACCTACCTGTCAACATGGCCTTGCTCAACAGATATTTGAGTGGATCAATCTTTGCAACAAGATTGATTGTATGAGTTAACATGTAGTGTCGAAACTTCTGTGAGGCAAAGACCATAGCTAGGAAAGCTTTCTCGATGAAAGTGTAGTTGAGTTCATGACCTGTTAATGTTCGTTTGATATAATAGATTGCATGTTCTTTTCCTGTAGAGTCTTCTTGCACTAAAAATTCCCCCAAAGATGTCTCTATGGCAGCAATGTACAAGATGAGTGGTTTGTCTGGATTTGGTGGTAGCAGGACTGGTGGGTTCATTAAATACTACTTGATTTGTTGAAAGGCTATTTCACACTTATCATCCCATTTGAAAGGTACATTCTTATATAGTAGATATGTGAAAATTAGAAATTTATCCACTAGTTGTGCAATGAATCTTCATATAGATTGAAGTCATCCCTGCAGTGATATCAATTGACTGATATTCCTTGGTGGAGGCATTTCCATGATTGCTTGTACCTTGGTGGGATCTACTTCAATTCCATTTGCCGAAACTATATATCCCAAGAGTTTTCTAGATGTGACTCTGAAAACATATTTCTTAGGGTTGAGGCGAACTTTGAACTTTTCCAATCTTGCAAATATTTGGATAATATCTCAAGATGCCCTTCTCTTCTATATGATTTTCACAGTATGTCATCAACATAATCTTCCATGAATGTATGCATCATGTCATGAAAAATTGTAGTCATATCTCTTTGATATGTAGCTCCATCATTCTTCAAACCTAATGGCATGATGTTCCAATAGTAGGTCCCCCAGGGACATGTGAAAATTATTTTGTCCTAGTCTTCAGGTGCAATCTTGATTTGGTTATGACCAGAAAAACCATCCATTAGTGAATACATGGAATGGCTAGCTGTCAGATCAACTATAGTATCAATACTTGGAAGAGGAAAATCATCTTTAGGTCATGCCTTATTAAGATCTCTAAAGTCTATGCACACTTGAAAACTTTTGTCAGGTTTAGATACAGGAACAATGTTGGTGATCCATTCTGCATAGTCAATTGATCTTATAAATCCCACATCAAGGAGTTTCTTAAGTTCTTTAACTAGTAGTACCACATGGGGATGTATCTTTCTAAGTTTTTTTTTCATAGGTTTTTCTCCTGGTTTAATGGACAAGTGATGCTTTATAAGATCCGGATCAAGGCCTAGCATAACTGCATAAGACCAGGCGAAATTGACTTGATTTGCTCTAAGAAATTCCATGAACTCTGGTACTTCTTTATCTATCATTGATGCGGCCAACTGTAGAATCCTTGGTTTCTATGTAGTTTCAAGATTAACTTCCTTTATAGGCTCAATCAATAAAGGTGATCGCTCATGATAGTGCTCTGGGAAGTATCCCATCATCTGGTGCCTTAAAAAGGTTTTCACCATCTGATATGCTCTTTGTTTTATCTTTTGTTTGATCTAACACTACCAGATTCTAGTTTTCACCATTAGATCTTTCTTTTTGATTTTTACTTTTGCAGCTAGGAAACTTGGCACTCTCCTTACTAAGGATCTCATGTCGAAAATCACTAGTGGAACAATTATTTACATCATCTGCGAAAAGGAAGTTTACGATAGATTCATCAGTTGGAAATATAGGTATATCGGGAGGTTCATATAGATCCCAGTCAATGAGATCATGATGTATTAGTGGTAGCGGGTCATTAGGTTGCATGAAATTAGCTATGGTTATGGTCATAATAGAAGTGTCTATAGAACCTGGGGTATGAGGTAGATCAATGATGGTATTGTCCTCATGATAGTCTTGTTCGATTAAATCTGACTTGATATCACTAGAATCATAGTCGTGTTGTAGTTCAGATTTGTGTGGTTGGGTCCCTAAACCTTCTCCTTTTATTAGAGTAGGCATATACTTGTGTATTGCATCAACCTGTTTATCCCTCCAGAATTCATCATTATGGATGGTATCCCATTCGTATTCTCCAGAGTCTGTGTCAGAGTTGTTATTGACAAAATTCTGAATTGTTGTTAAGCATGCTTCCTTTGGATCAGATCCTTCTTGCAATGTGAGCATAGTATTATTCAATTATTTGGATATTATTTTCTTTGAGCTAGTATCATAGCCTAGTCATGTTTTATCCTTTGTAGCAAGTCCTGGAGGATCAATAGGCTCAACTACTCCTTTTCTTTTTCCAATAGGACCATTACCCTCATAGCCCATCTTTTGCATGATAGAATATCCCTTATCATATTTATTAGTTGGCAACTTGATATTAAGGACTGTTTCATCTTCATCTTCATCTCTATAGAGCCATTTTAGCGTTTCGCTATCCTCAAGACTTCCATAAGGAATTTCCCCTTGATAAATTTTCTATTGAATTTTGTGATTGGTTATGCTGCTAATTGTGTTGATGTTGATGTTGCAGATATTTGATGGTGTATGATAGAAGGTTTTCCATGTGTCCAAGGTGACGTAGGAAGATTAGCCAGACAGAGAGAATATTCTCCTACTCCATTATCCTTAAACCGTAATTTCTTGTCAAAGGTTTTGGTTAGTTGACTGATTTGTGTATCAACTTTTGGAGAGGCGCTGATAGTTGCTTCTCGATTGTTCGTAACCAAAGTGCCTTGAATAGCTTTGATGCCAGCACAAGTTTGACTAGGAGAATTAGCGGTTGATATTGTGATCTCCTATCTATCATAAGGAAACTTAAGACACTGATGATATCTAGACAGTATAGCTTGCATGTCATGGATCCAAGGATGACCCAACATGATGTTGTATGCAAGATCACGATCTAATACTTGACAGAAAGTATTTTTGATAACAGGTCCCACTCTGATTGGTAACATGATTAAACCTTTGGATGCTCTTTCCTCATCATCATAGGCTTTGATGGTAATCTTTCTTCAGGGATCAATGGAACCCTCAGAAAATCCTAAAGCTCAAATCAGTTTCATGGTACATATGTTTAAATCAGCACCTCCATCTATTAGAACTCATCTGACATGAAATTTGTGAACCATGACTTGTAAGTATAATGATGAATTATGGGGATGTGTCATGGAAACATCATCTTTTTCGGAGAATGAAAGGAATGTGGGTGAGGAAAAATGTTCTACCATGGCTTGAAATTGATCCACACTCAAATCATTAGATATAGTTGTTTCCATGAGGGCTTTGTCTAAAATTTCTTTATGTGTCGGGGAAATCTTCAAAAGCTCCAAGATAGATATCTGGGCAAAAGTTTTTCCAAGTTGATTGATTAAATCATATTGATGTGACGGCAGTGGCATAATAGATTTTGAAGGAGCACCTTTTACGACAACTTTAGCTTGTGCCCTTGTTGTTACATTAACTTCTCGATACTCCATTTTATCTTTGAATTTTATAACATTAACTCACTTGTCATCAGTGTAGATATGATTGATTATATGCTCATTGACATTATTCACATTCTTTTAGAAGACTCACCTTTTTGATAGTTGGGCAAAGGATTTCGAAATGCTTGGTGGTCTTCATTTGATTGTTGATCCCTTCTATTGTGACAATGTCTTTGTCGATTAAATCTTGAATAGACTTCTTCAAAGCTTGGAAACTATTCATATGATGGCCTTTACATCTATGATATTCACAATAGTATGCATCAGTCCAAGATGGTGGCTTCACGCTAGGTTTGATTTACGTTGAGGTGGTAGGGTAAGAATGTTCTTTTCCATTAAGTCTTTAAGAGCAGATTCCAGAGATTGCCCCAATGGAGTGAAAGTTCTTCTATTGGAGAAGAATAAAGATCATTGTGTATTTGTGTTTGACATATTTCCTAAAGCATTGTTATTTTTTTTTCCATGATACCCTTGATTGTTGGTATTATTCTAATTTGGAAAAAAAGTTGGATTTTGGTTATTCCTCAGAGGAGGAGGGGAGTTGCTTCCCTGATTTGTAACCAATTTTAAATTGTTATAGTTGTTGCGAGGAATACCAAGAACAACTAGCTTAGCCGAGACATGATGTGCATCCACAACACCATCATTCACCACATTCTTGTTGTGATTCCAAAATCTAGATTTATCATTGTGGTGATTTGAGGAGCTAGGATTGTCTTTATCAAGTTTGATTATCCCTCTCTGGACTAATGCATTTTCAATCATGATTGTATTTTCAATCATTTTCTGAAAAGAGGGAAGACAATGAAGATTTAGACGATAACTCATCTCTTGATCCAAGCTATTTATAAATATAGTGATCTTTTCCTTTTCAAGAACATGATGTGGATATCTAGCAAACAATCTTCTCCATCTCTGAAGAAAAGTGATGAATGATTCACTTGGTTTTTGCTTAGCCTTGCATAGATCAATCATTGTGATTTGATGTTGTATGTTATAGGAATATTGTGAGATGAACTCGCTGATCAATTCCTCAAATGTTTTGACAGGTGGGGTGATTTTTGATAACCATTCCATAGATTGGCTTCCAAGACTTCATGGGAACAAACACATTAAGTATGTATCCTCATGAGAAAATTCTAAAGTCATGTTTTGAAAGTCTATGATATGGTCAATGGGATTCGATTTTCTGTTATAACAATCAAATTTTTGAATTTCACAATGCTTAGGAAACGGGATCATGTTGAGACGTCAATCAAAGGGGTATGGACAAATGTCATCAAGAGTGTATGTCCTTATTGTGGCTCCCCCTTCTATACCTTTAACTTTCTCTTCTAATGTTCTAATTGTTTTAGTCATGGCACCAAAATCTGAGAAGGGTGTTTCATCAAGATTACTCTTTATGTTCACAATATCAAAATCGTGAGGTAATTTGGCTCCTTTGTCAGCCAAGAAGAGGAAATATTTTTGTTTATCACGTGCTATGATCTTTTCTACAGCTCTGAGAAATTTAGGATCTTGCTCGGCTTCTTTAAGGTGGCGTTCTTCTTCTTGTTCGTCTTCACTATCCTCCAAGGTTTTTCTCATATCTTTGTTGGAAGTAAATGAATCCTTTGCTTCTTCAGTCATGTTGTCTTCAAAAAGGGAATTTTGACTTACTTTATAAAGGGGATCACTACTTTCACCTTCTTTTTGAGTTGTTTGAATATGTTCCTCGAGTTTGTTGTATTGTGATTGTGTAAAAATAGGCATATGATTTTAAGATGTTCTCCTAAACCTAGATCATTGTTTGATGAGTGCAATGAATGATGATGTTTTAATCCAATAAGATGAAAATTTTATGATATGATCAAAACTATGTTTTCCTAATTCATGGTTGTGACTTTCAATGATAAAGGATGTCAGAATCCTGTTGGGAGAAGTTGAACCAATAATTTAGAAGTTTGTAATGGAAAGTGCACTTGTAGGATTTGATCTTTGTTTTCGAAGAATGATCGATATATTAAATGGCCTATTTCAACTCACTGAAGTATTTGACTAGGATGTGTCAAATATTTGATAAAAGGTTGTGGTATGTAGTTGAAATCAAGAGGTTGATTTAGTTATTTCGTTGAAAGGGAGCTCTTCTTTGAAAATAGGCTCATGAATCTAGAGGGTCCACAGCGTATTCATCAGTAAATCCTCTGAAAAAATCTTGGTATCTATGGAGAAATTTTCAATAATGGAGCAAGATGTGTCGACTCTTGTATAAAAACTTCCTTCATTGTAAACTTTTCTTGTAGCCTAAAATTTTCTTGGATTTCTTGATCCTATTGGTAATTGACTTCTTAATAAACTTGGTAGATTTCCACTCCCTAAGCATGAGAGAAAATATGCTTTTGGACTAGGAATGCTAAAAACTTAGATCTGTCAGAGACTGATTTTGGAAAAATAACAGATATGCTTTTTTGTTGCCTATATGCAGTACAGAAATAGGTAGATGTGCCAAAGAAATGGTGAAATGTGCTTCAATATGTCCCAGATGCACTACTCTATATCCTATATGCACTTTAGAAAATGTTTTGACAGTGACCCAAAACTGTTTGCAAAATACTCAGTCTATGTGCTAAAACAGACTCCAAATGCGCTAAAACAGACCCTAAAAGCATCAATTTACCTAGTGGATGCACTAAAATAGAGCCTATATGCTCCAGAGTATATCCTATATGCCCTAAAATAGTTTTTTCCAAGGAATTTTCTCGAACAGTTTGTGAGTAGGTTCAGCTAAAATTTGACACGTTCATTTCAGATGATCTTTTATCTAAATTATTGTAATGGAAAACACAGTAAACACTCTAAAAAAAGTTGTTCTTAATCCCTATACTAAACATCAAGTGTATGTTCAAAAATGTTTTTCAAAAAGTGTTTTCACAGGTTTTTGCACATGATAAAAAATTCAAACAGACTCACTCTTAGTACTCAAGTAGGTCATCATAATAATCACAGCCCACACTTAGAACTGCATCGACTCACACAGTCATGTCACCCCCGAAGGGGCGCCCGTGTTTTTGTCTTTTCCAAGCACGTACTCAGAGTGACAGAAGTGGATACTAGATCCCCTAAGCAAACAGTCCTTGGAAGTTATATGGTGAGTATCTTGGGGGCATATTCTTTCCTCCCCTTGCATTGTAATTATTAGGATGTTTGGATACTAACATGGCTAGATACTACACTAGGTTTGTAGTAAGGGTTTCCATTTGGTGTGGCAATAATAAACTCCCTCAGGAGACCTCCCAACTTTTAGAACAAAGGCTTTTTGGATGGTTATCTTGCACACTACCGGAAAAAGAGGATTTCTCCTTATTTGCTTTAAATTTTATAGTGGGGTGGAATAGCCTGGCTTTGGCTTGAACCCACTTGAGTTGTCCCTCTTGGGTGAGTACTTTTTCCCACAAGAGCAGGCCCTCTACAGGATGTAATAAAGTAGTAAAATTGCATGAATGTAAAAGGCAAGTCTGGTATTCTAGTCACCCAGTTAAGGGGAGAGCATAGACCTATTTCCACAAACACAGAAGACACTGTTCTTTTCAAAATCCCAAATCACAATGATCTAAACTATGTGAAGATTTTGCTTCGCAGAAAGCATGGGATTCATTTTAACCGCAAAATCAGTGTGTGGTGACTATCCTAGATTGCTTTATTTTAAATCCATGTCTATCCTAGGGTTGCTTCCCTTTTAAAACCAGCTATGACTATCCTAGATTGGTTCTTTTTAAGCCAGATTAAGGTTTTGTCTATGGAAGGCGTCAGACTCAAAACCTATTTAGTTACAACATGTATGCATCAAAAGATCACCTATATGCACCACAAAAAATAAGTAAATGCACTAAAATAGGCAGTAGATGTGCTACAGGAATTCCTAAATGCGCTACAAAAAATCTTAAATGCGCTAAAACATAATGCAGCTAAATTTCTTTTTTCATTTTTTAGAAATTTTAACAAATTTAATCGAGCATATGCGCCCTTCTGTTATGTAGATTCACCAAAACAATTACTGGATGCGCCAAAATAGTCCCTGGATGCACCGAAGTACCTACAAAAGCACTGAAAGAAGCCTCAAATGCGCTTTAAAAACCCGCGGATGTGCTTTAGAAATTGTCGGATGCGCTAAAACGGAAAATTTTGTCAAAAATTCGAATTCCAGAAAAAAACCTACAAGTAGATGTTAAAAACGAGGCAAGGCCCCATGGTGGGCACCAAAAATGTGTGGTTGATTTTGTGAGTGGTAAATAGGTAAAAACAATAAATCAATCACACCAGTAAGACATTATATCAAAACAAAATATTTAAAACAATAAAGATTTGCAAACTCAGTATTTTGTCATCAATGTCATCCTATCATCCTCTATCTCTAGTATTTTCATTGATTCCAGCTGGCTCTCAGATGGTATGCTAGACTCAATGAACAGTCTTCCTAAAGAACGAGATTGATTATGAAATGTATGTAATGCTTATGCTAAGACATAATTGCTGAAAATGAAAAACTATTGATGATGCTATGAATAATAAAACTAGAATGCTATAATGCTAGAATGCAGTTAATCTCTAATTACTCTGATATGCATTGTGTAACCCTTGCTTGGATTGGCTATGCTATTTATATAGTTTTTGAAAGCTTTCGATTGGTTGATATGATCAACGACTGTGAAAATTCCTAGCAGATAAAACAGTTGAGGATGGATAAGACTGAAAAAAAACAAAAGAAAGCATAAAGCAAGATTTGTTTTCTTTTTGTGTAAAAGAGGTAAGATAAGATGATGAAGATGATTTGTAAAAATCATCTTTTTATGAGATTATGGGAAGATTTTGAAGAAGATAAATAATGAATTATTGAATTAAATTATTTATTTATGGGTGACACAAAGATTCTTCTTAAAATAGAATATTTACCCTGGATTTGAAGAATAATGGGAGATTTTCACAATTAAATAGAATATTTAATCATGATTCTGAGAAGATATGGAAGATATTCAATTAAATAAAGATATTCAATTAAACCTTTAAGAAATGATATGAAATTAATTAAATAATATATTTAATTAACTAGAAGGAAGAAATAAATAATTAAATTTAATTAAATCAAAAGGACTTAATTAAATTCAAAAGTGATAATTAATTAAAATAAATAAAGTGCATTTATTTAATTAATCAAGTGGACATATGAATACAAAATAATTAAATAAAAATTAATTTATTTAATCATTATAGAAGAATAAATGAATGAACAATATAATTAAATTAATTAAATTTAATTATATGTAGAAGACTTTAGAGAAATTAATTAAATAATAAATATTTAATTAAATGCCAAGATTAACCAGATATGACCAATTTTATGCATCTACATTTTGCCCCTCTTTGAAGTAATGTGTGAAACGCATTGCTTCAAAGAAAATATTCCTGCTTTCGAAATTTGTTGTGTTTGACTTTGACCCTTTTTTGAAAAATATGCCCCTGATCTGATTTTGATGTGTTTCTAATCGAAAGATGCTTCTAGCATTAATGATGCCCCCTCAGGAGGTAAATCACTGATGATGATATGAGTTGTTTGATACTGTTGGATTTGATGTTGATGTGAATTCAATGATTTAGCTCGTGAAAAAAATGATGTATAGAGATGCCCCAGTGTGAAAATAAAGTCAAATTTGGATAAAAGGATAAAAAATGTCACAAAACTTACCTTGGGTTGACCTTTAAAAGGTAAAAAGGTAGAAAAGGACAAGTCATTTGCACTTTTTGACTTTTTGAATCTTGTAGCTCTGACAACGACCTAGTGACATGGAGATTCCATATCACCATCACAGATTCGAGCAATCTCGCCGATACCAGAGGCCAGTTGCGTATGGACCACCGGTGAGTTGATCTAACCGCTTGTGCTTTCAAATTTTTTCATTGAGTAAATTTTTCATGATTTTTCATGGATTTTAGGTTTGAAAATTGCATTTTAGCGCTTTTAGAAAAGTTTTAGTGCTTTCGATAGATGTTTTAGTGCTTACGATGAAAAGAATAGCACATCTAGGGTAGATTCAGCATGTAAACCGTAAAAACTAGTTTAGAGCATTCAATGAAAAGAGTAGCGCATATAGGGTGCCATAAGAAAATTTAGGAATGTAGTGCATCTAGGGAAAACAGTAGCGCATATAGGGTTATCATGCATCCAAAAAATGAAGTAGCACTTAGGATTAGAGTTTTAGCATTTAGAGGGAAATAGCGCATATGGAAACTATTTGAGTGCATCCCGTGCAAAGAAGGGCGCATTTGGGTTTTAGCACATCTAGGAAAAACAATAGCGCATATGAGTTTTAGCACATAGGGACCATAGATTAGCGCATCTGGTAAAAAAAAAATAGAATGTGTGTTTTAATGAAAGTGACATGAAAATGATGATGTATATTACTTCCTAAGTTAATAGATAGAAAAATTGTCATGTCATCATGTTGATCTAATAAAGAATTGATAACTTTGTTTCCAAAAATAGAAATCAAAGAGTAAATAACTTATAACTCTATTTCCCCTGTATGAAAAACGAAGAGTAGATGTTTGATAGGACTGCTTATAAATTTGTTTTCTGCGATAGAAAACAAATAGTAGATGATTGATTGCTTTCTGATAAATTTGCTTCTTGCGATAGAAAACAAATAGTAGATGATTGATTGATTTCTGATAAATTTGCTTCTTGCGATAGAAAATAAATAGTATTGATTGCTTGCTAATAAATTTGTTTCCTGCGATAGAAAACAAATAGTAGATTCTCCAGACCATTTTTAGGTGTATACATTTTGCCCCTCTTTGAAGTGATGTGTTTACGCATTGCTTCAAAGAGAATTTTGTGCTACTGTTGCTAGTATCGACGAAAAAAAATTAGTATGCCCCAAACTTGCCCCAGACATTGATTTTAGCTGTGATGATGGATATATGCCCCCTCGGGAGATAAATTGAAGATTTTTTTTTTTTTTTTGGATTTTTTGTAATTTTGCAATTTTTGTGATTTTTTTGATGTTTTAACAATGATTTGATGAAGATTTGATGTTGAAATAATTGATCTCCTAATAAAGAATATTGATTTCGCTAGATGATTAAATGTTGCCCTATGTTGCCTCCTTGTGTTTGATGATTTTCAATCATGTCAGCCTTTGATTTGATATGATTGATGATTTGAACAATTAGATGATATTTCTACCTCATGATAGGTGAGGTCTGATGTTTGATTTGATGATAATTATCCTCATGATAGGTGAGGAATAATTATAGTTTGATTGATGTACCTCATGATAGGCGAGGATCAATGATAGATTGATGATTGATCTTATGATAGGCGAGGATCAATGATAGATTGATGATTGAACTCATGATAGGCAAGGATCAATAATAGATTGATGTTTGACCTCATGATAGGTGAGGTTCATTGATAGATTGACTATAATTATCCTCATGATAGGAAAGGAATAATTATAGTTTGATGTTTGACCTCATGATAGGCGAGGTTCAATGATAGTCACTCACAAGATTTGATCAAAGTATCACCAAATCTGATTAAATTGATAGGCTAATTGATTTTTGATTGATTTTTGCTGATTTGCAATATGTTATGACCATAGGAAGATTTTAGAGTTCTTCCCAAAGATGTGGTACATGATTCTGCATTTGGTGCAGGTCGATATAGATATCATCAGTCGATGTGGAAAATCTATAATGCAAATGCAAAACTAATATGAATGCAATCTAATTTAACCATGCAAATCTACATATGCAAGTATTGCCATCTTAATAGTACTTTTATCATGCTTTGTATCATCATAGAGCTTTAAAAATGTTGAAAGTGAGTACAAGCATCAATGGTATAATGTAAACCAATGATGACCTGAGTACTACTCTTGATTTTTTATATTCCAAGTGAACACAAGCATTGGGGTATAATTAAACCAAGATGACCTGAGCATTTCTTGTGTAAACAGACAAGAATTAACCACTTTCCTATGTGAATTGGAATGTCATTAGTGATACTTTGTAGAGCATGTCTCGCGACAATTCACATAGTAATGATGATTAGCGCATAGAAAACAGACAAAGAAAATACCATACTTCTTCCTGGATTCTCTAGTTCAATACATCATCAAGTTGCTGCAAAGAAATGATAACAATGATCAAAGTACAACATATCTAAATTTTTCTTAAACTATTTCAATAATTATTTAGATTAGATCATTGATCCTTATTTTGTGATATTTTTGTGTTTTCGAGATTTTGGATCAAACCTAACCTAAAGACCTGTCATAGGGGCCTTGGGGGGTAATCAAAAATTAGCCTTGCCTATGTTATACACACAAAGACCACGTAGTTTGACTGACATAGACTCATGTTTTTGGATTTTTTGATGTGATATGGATGTTTGATGCATTTTCGATGGTGATTGATATTCCATGTCGGGTTGTGTGTTGATCATTGTTTTTGTTGCTTTTGTCCAACCGTTGTTTGTCTAATTGATTAAGCTCAATGTTTATTGCCCCCGACGAGTTCAAGATTTTTTCCCCAAGCTAGGGTGAGACATGACCACATGATATGATATGTACATGAGGTTTCCTTGCGCTTTTTCATATTTTTATGTTTTTTTTTTTTTGGAATGATATGATATGACCGATTTAAGGAACAAGATTCCCCACAATATGGGTAATGCAACCATGGATAAATGATAGATCAAAATGAAAGATTCACTAAAAAATGTGTCACACAAGCAACATATCTCTTGCTGAAAGATGATAATGGTTGATTGATTAAGATGCTAGGAATGATTGATTCCATAATGCATGATGATGATAAGTACTTAGGATCACTGGTTCCCCTAAGTACGATAAGATTCATGATTGTTGATGATTGATTGACAAAAGATATGAGGATTGGATATTTTTTTGTAGCTAGACTCAAATATGATGTGCATGATAAGATTCAAGGTTGCAAAGGGACATGATGACATGGATTTTGATAAGCTAGGAGATATGGAATGGAAGAAAGCAAGGATAAAGATAATGAAAGGTGATGATCAAGATAAACTAGATAAGATACAAACACAAGGACCAAGTATTTTTCCCCTATTCCTCATCAAGACTGAGGAAATGAAGAAAGGATGTATTTAGTAAGAATGATGGAATATGGATAAGATGAAAGATATGGTATGGAAAATATGGATATAGTTTATAGGATAAGATATATGATGTTCAAGAAGATCCTTAACCTTGTCAAGATCAAAGGTGGAAATTTAAGGAATGAGCATAGAAAGGATAATGACCATGAATGATAAGATGGAAAAAACTTGTCCCTAAGTGTAGAGTGCAAGAGGAATATGGAAGATAGGATATGGATGATAGGGATATGGAGGAAGGACTTAAGCATCAATTTTCACAACCAAATATCCCTCTAATAAACCATGGAAATGGGAATTAGACTCCTAAATGTTGGAAGATGAATGATATGATGGAAGAATCTAAGGACTTATGCAAAGGTTTGGATTAAAAGAGAATGATGGGGGATGAATGTTGGATAATGGATAGGAGGTTGGAAGGCCTGTTGATGGATAGATGGAAAGGATGGAAAGATCAACATTGGCACACACCTTGAAGGGTCGTAGAGTGATGGAGGAAAAATGGATTTGGAAGGTGATAGGTTATTAGATGGAAAATTGGAGGAAGCTTTTGGATTAGCAAATTTGGATGCCAATTTATATTTTATTGATTCTATGAGACTTTTAGGAATCCACATGAATTATGACTTTGATTTTTTCTTTGTGGGCCTTTGTGACCTTTGACATTTTTCTTTTCGATTTATGGACCTTTGTGGTCTTTGAAAATTGCCTTTTTTCTTTGATAGGCCTTTGTGGCCTTTTAGATTTTTCTTTTGATTTTGGATCAAATTTTCTTTTATTTTTGCATGTCTCTTCAAGGAGACATGTTGATCCTTTGATACATGTGGATTTTGATATAGAAGCTTTTGATATTTGGCACCCAAATTATGTCCAAGAACAATGGGAGGGGTGGGTTGAGATGAATTATATGGAGGTATTATGGATGAGTTAATGTGGGTATAATTTTGAAAGGGCATCAAGGATGTGTGCCTTTGTTGTTCTTGAGAAATAGGATATGGACCTAGGATAGAGGGAAGGTTTGATGGACTAGGATGAGGACCTAGGATAGATGGAATGTTTGGTGAATTAGGATGAGGACATAAGATAGATGGTAGGTTTGATGAACTAGGACACTTAGGTGTATAACCAAGGCCGTGGTGATATGGGTTTCTTTGAACAGAAAGGGGTTCTAGGATAGCTTTCTCATGAAGGCCTAATCCTTTTCCTTTGTAATTCATACTTTGACACATTCGTTTACCAATGGGATATGTGTTTTTTTGTGAAACAAGATGCAAGTCCATTTTGAGGAGGATATGATATGGATGAGAGGATATGTGTTGGAAGTAAACCAGAATGGATAAAGGTAGAGGATCCCAATTTATAGGTGTGGGGTTCATGGATAGCTTGAATAGGTGTGATAGGTTCTTGACATGGGGATGATGGGGTGTTTTGATCTTGACTTGGAAAAGGATTATGAAGTGGTATGAAAGGCATATCTTGAGCATGAGAAGGATAATCATCTTTATGGGATGAAAGGGTATCCTTGAATGGAAGCATATCTTGGTCTTGATGAGGAAGGGAATCATGAGATTTTGTAGAAATCATATCTTGATCATCAGTTGGTAAGACATCATTAGATAGGATGGAAGAACTATCATGCTCTTGTAATGCAATATAATCATGAGATGGTATGGATTGATTAGATGATGTGGAAGAAGAAATTGGAAGGATACTTGTCTCTTGAGATGGAAGGGAATTATTTTGGATGAAAAGTGAAAGGAGGGGACCCTCATAAGATTCTTGAGAAATGAGATCTTGATCAAATATTGGAAGAATTTGTGGAATTTTGATATCATTGGATGGAGTGGAAAGAATATTTTGATCTTGATGTGTATGGGAGTCTATGCTAGCATGCTTTGGATTGAGAGATTGAAAAGAATCATTGGATGTTGATGATATGATAGAAGAGGATGATTGGATGGAATTTTTAACTTGAGTGAAAGAATCTTGAGGTTTATTTTGGCTTATGGTGGATGGAGATAAATGCATGACATGACAAGATTGCTCAATATCATTTTTGTTTGAGGATTTAGATTTGGGATTACTAAAATTTTGTAAAAATTCAACAACATTGAACTTGGATGATGTAGTTTTGGGTGAAGAAGGTCTCATGTTCATTGTTTGGTCAAGAGGATATGGATAGATGTCTGGTAGCAAATATCTTTCTATGGTTTCTCTTTGTATGTCTTGAAATTGTTGTTGAAGGTTTTCCATCTACTGAGTTAAAGCATTCAATTGACCCTTATGTATTTCAGCCATGGTGGTTTGAGTTTCAATTTCCGATTCTTTGGATTTTTAGTCTTTGTGACCTTGTTAAAATGGACATACGAACGTTATTGTTTTCAATAAACTTTTGATCTTAGTTTGGTATAGTTTCAAGGATATTAACTCAAGTCAAATATAATGATAGATTCTATTGATTATACTAAGTTGATAAGTTTGATTATATGGTTTCGTTTCTTTGATTTAGGATGATTGATCCTGAAACTTAACTTACTAATCAAATGTGTTTGATTGAGACACTTTTGGATGGTAGATCTTGGTTTGATTTGAAAAAATTCAATTGTAAAGTCTAATTTATGCAGGTTTAAGACTCTCTTTTGATTTTGGAAAGTTTATGTTTTGATAAAAATCTCAATTTTGATGTTGACTGTCTGACAGAGGTTTCCAATAGCTTTTTTTTTCTTTTTTTATTTGTGTTTTTTAGGATGATCTTATCTAAATTAATGTTTTGAAAACACAGCAAGAAATTGTAGAACAGTTTTTTTTTAAGAGACGTAATCTAAATAGATAGTGTATGTTCAAAAAGAACCACGCATGGTCCTATTTTCACTGGTTTGATAACAATAAAGCACTTTAGACAGACTCACTCTTAATAGTCAAAAGGTCATTGTTATACTCAACAACCCACATCTTAAAATTGTGTTGAATCACACAGCCGTGTCACCCCCTAGAGGGTGCCTGTGTTTTTTTCTTTTCCAGGTGCATACTCAAGGTTACATTTCTCGATCCCTTGAGTAAACAGTCCTTGGAAATTATATGGTGAGTGTCTTGGGGGCAGATTCTTCCCTTCCCTTGCACTACGAGTATTACAATGCTTGGTTACTGATTTGGCTAGATACTACACTAGGTTCTTAGAAAGGATTTCCATTCAGAGCGGCAAGTGATAAACTCCCTGAGGAGACCTCCCAACCTTTAGAAAAAAGGTTTTGGGGATGGTTATCTTGCACACTTCTAGAAAAAGTGGGTTTCTCTAGATTTCCTTTAAATTTTATAGTGGGGTGGAAAAACCTAGCTTTGGTTTGAACCAACTTAGGTCATTCCCGTAGGGTGAGTACTTATTCCCACTATGGTAGGCCTTCTATAGGATTTAATAAAGCTTGAAAATGCATGAAATAAAGGATGAGTCTGGTGTTTTGATCACCCAATTAAGGGGATAGCATATGCCTATCACCACACAAACACAAAAATCAAGTTGTTCAATTTTTAGAGCCCAAACTACAATTTTCTATCTATGTGAAGATGTTGCTTCACAAAAAGGCATGGTGTAAATTTTAAATCCAAATTGAAATGTTTGGTGACTATCCTAGGATTGATAAATTTTTAATCAAGTGACTACCCTAGGATTGTTTCATTTTAATCCAAATCCAAAAACCAGTGAGTTTCTAATGTTCTTTTTAACCAACTTTGACAAAGCTTGTGTTGATGGTTAATTTTAAGGCCAAAGTAATGTTAGTTGGTCCTAAAACATGAATGAAAAATAACATATGATGGGTTATTTTCCCAAGAGTGTTTGAAAACACTATTACAATGGATATCAAATGCTTTTTCTTTCACTTCAATGCTCCATGTTCTTCTTAAAACCTGCAATAAATGCTCAAAAATGTTAGATGAGATCAAGAAATAAGAAGATATAAGGGTTAGATGAATGATTAAGCATAAAAGCCCTAAAACTTAGACCAAGTTACAATGTGATTTGACTTTAAATGTAAAATTGAAAATTTTAACTATAAAAAAAGTGATAAATACCTACACCATTTCATAGCTTATGAAATTCTACCCCATTTCAAAAATAAAAGTTTTGAAAAAGACCTCCGTATGACCAAGATATGGCCATTTTAAGATTAACTATCAAAGCACTAAAATAGAGGTCAAAAGCGCTACATAATTCATCAAAAGTGCTAAAATAGTCAGAAGTGCTAAAACAGACTACAAAACTTCTACAAAATTTATCAGAAGCACTAAAACAAAGGCTAGAAGCGCTATAGAATTTATCAGAAGCGCTAAAACAGCCAGAAGCACTAAAACAGAGGTCAGAAGTGCTACTTCATTAAAAGCACTAAAATAGAGGTCAGAAGTGCTAAAATTTTTGTTAGAAGTGCTAAAATAGACAAAAGTGTTATAGTTTTTGGTAGAAGCGCTATAGAATCTTCCGATCGTGCTAAAAGAATCACACCAAATTCCTGTACGAAAGCTTTTCAAAAAAAAAAGTTAAAAACATGGGGTAAGGCCCCACGGTGAGCCCCAAAATGTAAGTGTGGAAAAAGTGAACTAAATACAATTAAATACACCTCTTAATGAAACATTTTATCAATATTAAACATGAATTAAACTAATTTAAAATAGAGAAAATCTTGAAAGTGTCTCATTGTCTCCTATCTCCAAAGATTTATCAAGTTATAGAAGCTCTCAAATTTGTAAGCACTGTAACTGTTTAAAATTCCTATCTAGAGAATGGAATGGATGCTAAATGCAATGATGTGATGATTAAAAATGATTTCTAGATTGTATAAAGCTACTATAAACTATCTTGATGAAAAATGATAAAAGGAAGCTATACTAAAAACTAATGATGTTGTCGTGACATGAAATCTACTAATGCCATGATGTTATGATGATACTAAAATGCTAATGCTAATGCTTATGATTGCTTGGTTGCTTGGTTGTATTCCTGTAGAGTAAGTTTGCATAAAACTAGGATTTTCTTGGATCATTTTCATTCTTCAAAAGGCTGTATATATAGATTTTCGGTAGCACATTTGCACAAGGGTAACACAACAAAGGCTGAGATTCAATCTGGAAATTTGAATGGTAAGAGATTGAAAGGCTAGAGTTGATCATGGGGATTGTTCCTCCCCATGAAAACACCAGGAAAGATCAGAGGAAAGATTTGAGGAAGAAGATTGAGAGGATTGCCTGCAGGTTTGTCCTTGAGGCTTTTCTCGTGAATGCTAATTAAATTAATTAGATTAATAAAAATCTAATTTTATTGGTCAGAGAATAGAGGAATATTGATTTGTACATTTATTTGAATATATTTGATTTATTCAAATTTAGAAAATTAGGAAGATTTATTTAAATAAAACAAATATTTGATATTTTCCCATTTAATAAAGATGAATATGATAATAAAATAAAACCTTAGGATATCTTTATTTAATTAAGAGGAAATATGATAAGATAATTAAATAACACAAATTTTTGAAGTTGTGTATTTAATTTAATGGATAGAATTTAATGGATAAAGTATAATAATGATAATAATTAAATAAAACAAAGTATTTAATTTTTTTTATTTAATTAAGAGGAAAATAATATGATAAAATAGAAGAATTAATAGTGAACTTAATATAAATAAATATTTCTATTTATTTACTAAGTAGATGAATTAAGATTAATTAATCAAATAAGTTGTATTTAATTAATTAGATTCTCCAAACCATTTTTAGGTGTATACAGTCTTGTCCAATGCTAACAAGCTCTTTTTCAATTTCCTCCAACCTATCCTTGTACTTGCCAACCACATGAGACCACCTTAGATAGTAATTGAAGACTTTATTGGCTGAATCAATGCGTTGTCTTAGCACTTTCATTTTCCTCTTCAGTTTAGTAAGAGATATCCTAAACTGCATATTCGAATGGGAAACAATTTCCTCATCTTTCCTATCTAGAGGCACATATTCCATAGCCTCCTTAACACACTCAATCAATTCTTCTGGGAGAACATCCTACAAACTCTCCAATTCAATATTGTTATCAACAAAGTATCTTCCCAAAGTGTCCTCAATGGCATCTTTCTTATAGGATGGTCCAATCAACCATATATCAGTTATCTTTTGCATTCCATCCTCATCCTAAATAATCTGTAATATCTTTTCTTTAAACAGAGCACCTTCATCATCACTCTCTTCTACAATTTCCACAACCGGTTCAACTAGTTTTGGTTATTCTCTTGGAGTATATTCCTTAGAGTCTTCATCCTCTACATCCAAAACCAACTGTTCTTTTCCTTTTTCCTCAACTCTTGTTGACTTGGGTGCCAGAGGAGTGACACCAGCCAAATCTCTTCCTCTCTTCTGATTTTTCTCTGCCTTTCCAAAGGATGATCCAACTTTAGTTATTTTTTCCCAAAGAGGAATAACACTTGCCCCAAACTTTTCTAGCACCTTTCTAAAGAAGTTTTCATAAACTCGTTCCCCATTTTCAAAAGAGTTGTAATGAAAAAATATTTGCTTGCAGATCGATACATTTTCTTTCCACACCACATTGTCATTCAGAGGCAAGCAATTAAGAAAATACATCATAATACATATTTCAAGAGTTCCAAACCTGAAGAAGTAGTCAATATCCTTTGTTAATTGTACATTATCCATTAGTTGATCCCTTATCAAACTACATAGGTCAAAGTCTTCATTTTATATTATAATTTTATGAGTGATATATACAACACCTGCTGAGGTTGATCCTTCTCAGTTTTTGAAGAAGATCTTATATGAGATTCCCTGTGCAACATACCTTGTCAACAGATCTTTAATCAATGAAATTATTAGAGCCCTTTGATCTCCCCTTATTCCAATTAGGGCTTTGACCTCAATATTTCGAATTGATTTCTTCTTCAGAATATTACCAACATTGCATAGACCTACTAGATTCTTGATTTCATCCTCTAAGATTTGATAGGGTTTATCCAAAGTGAGGATATCACCATGCAATCTATTTAAGATAAACCGAATCACCTCTGTATTGACCAAATGAGGAAATTCATTTCATATATCCAAATTCTTATGCTTCAATCCTTCAAGCCTCCTCAATTCAGCGGGAGACAACAAATTTATTTCATCCCTAACTTTTTGACTGCTATACTAATCCAAGACTATTGTTCCTTTGGTTTGTTTCATTTTTTTGCTGAGTAAGGTTCTACCAATCACCAAATAGATATTAAATTGATAAGCAACAGAGATACCTAAAAAATTCACTGAAAGAATGACCTTTCGCACCTTCAGAATTTTGTTGAAAGTGCTCTCCAACTATTTCCTTTCAATGCACAATGACAAATTAGGGTTTCAAATTCCCTTTTTATAACTTCACATACTTAACTTTATGTTGCATTAAATATGTTGCCCTATAAGTTCTGGTTGCACTGAAAACTCAGACAGTAAGTGAAGAATCCAACTTTGGATTTTCAACATTTCATCTAACACAACAAATGATTACATATAGATTTTCAAAGAATAACACAACTGCTAACAACATCCAATGATTCAGAGCCAAGTATACACAGGGGGGGCAAAGGATTTTTCATGAGAAACTCCCCCTAGGCCTCTGACTTGAAATCAATTGTCGGATGAATTACCAGAGGGAGCTTCCAATACAACCTTGTTTCCTTCATCAGGTTCACTTTTCTTTACCCATGTTTTCTTCATCTAATCTCTTATCTCTTCCATATATGCTTTTTCTTTTCCTTTGTTGTTTTTCTATAAATTTCTTCCTTGATAAACCAGACCTCTTTTGTTCATGTTTTTGTTCTTGCAGAATTTTGTAATATGCCCAAAATTGTTGCAATTGTAGCATACCAAATTATTTTGTCTATAACATCCATTCCACTGATTTCCTCCTAATTTGCATTGATTAGCAACATGTCCAAATCTTCCACAAGTATAGCATTTAATGTTATTTGCACTTACAAACATATTTTTGCATTCTAATGCATTATGACCAAACTTTTTGCATTTAAAAAACTGACCAAAAAATGATGGAGCACTAGGATTTATCTTTCTTCTACAATGAGAAGCCATATGTCCAAATTTATTACAAACAAAGCAATATCCATTAAATTTTTGAGCATTGGGTTGCCTTACCAGATGTCTTCTTCCTTTTTTCTTCTTTTAAGTTTCTTCTATTCGGATCCAGAGTTCTCACCCTTCTCATATCCAAGACCTCGCTTGTCATTTGTATCCTTTTTTCCTTTGGTTATCTCATCAAGCCTAGCAAAGCTTATCCTGAATTTTTCCTTGAATTCATTTGCAGTAGCAAGCTCATTTCCAAGGATAACTACTTGTCTCTCATGTTCTTGTTCATTGTATTTGGATTTTTGCAGTTCAATTTCCAACTGAATGAATCCACTATTAATTTTGCTGCATTCTTCAAATTTTTCTTTTAGGGACTAGACCAGATTCTCCTCATTCTTCTTCCTTTCTTCAATCTCTTTGGTGAACTTCATCGCCATAGATTCCATTTCAAGCTTTAGAGTTGTATTTTACTTAGCAAGCTTTTCACATTCTTCTATTATTTCCCTTAGGGTTTGATTCAGATGGACATCATTCAGACCTTTGCTTTCTTTTTTCTTCAACTAATCACACAGTTCCTTCCTCTTTTCTCTTGACCCATTATCTTATCCTTTAGTGATTGAATGAATCTTTTAGCATCCACAAGATTTTATTTTAGTTCCATGACCTTTGCTTTAGACTAATCAAGATAATCAAGTTCCACCATAAGATATTGTTGAAGACCACTAGTGTCCATTGTAATTAAAGATCCACCTCAAGTTGTTAAACTTTAGAAGAGGAACCTACTCTAATATCAATTGTTGGACACTAGGAACACTAAGAGGGGAGGGGTTGAATCAGTGTTCCACAATATTAAATTTTCAAATCAAATCTTAAACCATCAACAACAATAATTAAACCTTCAATAGCATTCACAACACATAAATAGAAGGAAACATGCAATCACATTAAAGAACACCATAACACCAAGTTTTTTACATGGAAACCCTATTAGGGGAAAAACCTAGTGGAGATTAATCCACAAAGTATACTATGTTAAAAGTATGATGAAAGGGGAATGCACTTGCATTCTGGCACACTCCCTAGATCTCACTACTCAAAAGAGAGAAAGGTTGATTTCCTTAAAAAGTACAATTGAAATTACAACAAAATCTTGAACTGAGAGAGAAGCATCTACAAATTCTTGGATTCAGTTCCAATTAAGTGCACAATCATATTCTAGATCTTTCTATCTAGTTTGCATTTTTGCCTTACTCTGCTCTGCTTAGCATACAAAACCTTTTTTTCCTTCAAATAACTGATATGTCCATTTTCACTCTCTTCTACACATACACTTCTATCTTTTTCACAAATACTTCACACACACCAAAATGATTTTTTGATCTCCTTTATATACCCGCTAATCAAGAATTCATTGTATGTCAGCTTCACATCAAAATATAATATTCTTGCTTATGTCGGCTCAAATCATTAATTAGAGTTGATGTGTGCCCTCACAAGTAGGCTAGACTGTAGTAGGGACTCAAAACAAAGTTCAAAACATAAGAAATAACTAAAAACATACTCCACATACATCTGCGATATGCCATATAAAACATGTCGGCCACGATGAGAGAATAAATCATGAGCCATACTACCGAACCTCTTAACTCAAACTCCGACTAATGAAACACCAAAAAAACTCACCAGTAGGATAGTACACATGCTGGGAATACTTCCCTGGAGATCCACACCACAAAATAATGATCTGATGAAGTGATCAAATTAGCTTGTCAACCGGATGTCCTATTCTTCATTCCTTTTTCTGGTCTTATTTCCCTTGCAAGTAGGAGCAATACTAACACTGTGGAAAATACTGCTAACTCTAGTTGCCATAAATGACAACACAAGCAGCTAAAAATGATCTCTCAAAGCCATATGAAAACAAAGTTTCCATGGCAATGTGTGTGTGAGATTGTTTTGAAGCACTTAAAGAGTCTTTGGGATGAACTTTTTCAAAGCCCATTTGTTAGTAGGATGAAACAAATAATAGCTAATGGATTTGCAGATCTATGTGAGAGAGTTAAGGTTGGTAAATGCCTTGAAGTTACATCTTTGGAAAGTTACAAAGATTTTGAAACCCATTTGCACAAATTAATTACTAGTGAGGGTTGGCTTGTCATGAGAGGGGACCTAAAAAGTGTCAATTTACTTGGGTTGAGTTTTAGATTTATTATGACAAATGATGAAGATTGGTTTGGTCACCTTAACACTTATTTTAGAACCGAGGTTAGTCAAATAAAAGATACCATAGATGAGGGGTCCAAGAATATTCTGGAAGACCCCCTCAGTTTTCTTCATGCACATAAATCTCCTTCAAGGATAAATGATTTAGCACCTTATTTGCAAGAGCAATGCTTCCATTTTATCTCAAAATTGATTGTTGAGATTGAAGAACATCTTGCACATCTTTCAGAAGCTCTCTATCAAGAAATGAAAAATGGGGAGATGCTAGAAAAAATGAACAAGGAGACACTAGAACTGACAGTTCTAGTGGAAAGGGAACTTTTCTTAGGAAGGCTTTTAGTTGCTCTTAGTTTTCATTCAACTTCCCTTCTACTAGTTCTTTTCTTATCTCAGCTATGGTTTTTCAAGAACAAAGCTTTAGTTTGAGGGAAAGAATCTTCAACTTTCAGATATTCTAGTACTGATTTTGATTACCCTCTTCTAGATAGTTTTGGAAGACAAATACTAATGAGAGGGGTTGGTTTGAAGCCTAAATCATAGGATAGAAATAATAGCACCAAATTGAATAAAATTTGAAGAACTATGCACAATATTTGTATCAAAGCTCATAGCATGTGGATATTGTGGATAATTGAAGAGATTTCAAGCATTCTAACAAGAGATCTAAGGGAGGATGATTCTTTATCCATGACAACTCCTTTGAAGGCTTGTATTCTCATTTGCATTGCATATGTTTTTTGTTATGGCTTATGAATTTTGTTTCATTTCCATGATTCATCTAATCACTGATTTCTTTGATGCAGAAGCAATGGTGGGATAATAGACTTAGGAGGCACAACTTCTTTCAATTATGACTCTTCAAACAAACTTTCAAGTTAAGAGGCTTGTTACTAGGCTTCCCAAAGGCCAAACTAAGGAATTCACAATCCCATTAATACAACCATAGACAATATGACTTAGAAATTCCCAAAATACCCACATAACACCATCAAAATGATCACCATGCTTGGTGGAGACAAGATTCATCCAACTCAACACTCAGACCTACTAGGCTTAGCCAACACTATCAGGAGGACAGTCAAATTTTAGTGGCCTAAAATACTTCCAAGAAAGCTCAAAATCTATATTTACACCTCCCTATGGTACCTACACACATCATCAAAAGCATTGGGAAAAATTCAAAATGAAACTAGGGTTCCTAGAACAAGACAGTTTGCTCCAAAGGGCCTAAATAGGTCTAAGAATAGCAACTTCAAACTACCTAGGCTCTCCCCTTCACCCAAAAGCCTCAAATTAGAATCATACAGGATAATTACACCCTTCCACATCATTTCCAACTATCTCTATTTTTTTTTTTTCCAAAACTCAAGCAAAAATCCATTTTTTCCTTATGAATCAGGCTTGCCACATAGAGATGTCAAGCCAAAAACTTTGCACCACTTCCTCCCATGAACCTTCCATTCTCCAAAAAACTTAGGGCATAATGGTACAGGGTTTAACATTCCATACCACTAAGAAATAATGGATCTAACACGTGGGAATGGAAAAGATTCACATATTTCTCTCAAAACCCTAATTTTAAGGGTTTTCAGACCACTCGATAAAGAATTGGGGATATCTTCTTTATTTCTTAATGAAAATTCACCACTCCAATGCAAAAATGAAGATAATTCAATCCTATTTCTAACCATCACATTCTTGGATCATAACTCAAAATTTATAGGCTGTACAAAGAATGGGATCAACATATTTTGTTTCAGAAAACACATAAAACAACAAGTTCTTTATTGAAAATTCTTTCCAACTTCAACAACAACCTTTCCTCAACCAAGAGAGGCATATTTAAGGTCTCCCCACTTCCTCCAATGTCCTCCAACTGGAATTTTAATCATTTGGTCATTGGAACACCAAGAGACTCTATGTTTTCCTTTAAATGCTTAATTAAGGTAATTTGAACAATTTACCTTAATGCACCTACAAAATACCTCCAAAATGTGTGAAAGGAATCAAAGCCCTCTCAAATGAGCAAGGTGACTCCCCTCATGTGTCTAGTTACATCAAGGCATCTTTATTTCTTAATTTTCCAAGATGCACTAAACTTACAAAGGAGGATGGAGGCCTTGGTGTACAAAGAAGTTAATCACCAAAACCAAAACTCAACAAGAAACCTAGGAGACCTATTAAAAAACATTTGAAATGGTCCTTAGGACCTTATTTTGTCACAAAACCAAAACAAAACAAAACCAAAACATTCTAGGTCCATTAGACCCATGGGTGCTCCTGCACCAACCTCCCAAGCAAGAAAAATATCTCAAGTCCTTTTTGAGATCAGGTCTTCTACATTAGTCCCATGTTGTTTAATGTCATTATCAGACATCCAAGTGGCATCCTCTTCAGGTAGACCTTTCCACTTCACCAAATATTCCTTGTAGACCTTCCTTCTAGTCCTCTTGGTCTCCTTAGTGTCTAGGATGCATTCAAGAGTCAAAGGTTCGTTGGTGGATAGGTCCTTCACCCAATCTTCATCCTCCATTGTTGTTGTACCTAGTTCATTACCTGCATTCACATAATCTTTGAAAGGATACAAATCATAAATGTTAAATATGGGAGAGATTGCCACTCCTATAGGTAGCCCTATTTCATAGGCATTTTGGCCAAACTTGTGGACCACCTTGCAAGGTCATATCTTCTTCATCATGAGTTTGGTATACTTTCCTTTTGGAAGTCTATCCTTCTTCAAGTGAGCCATCACCAAATCTCCAACCTTGTATTGAACATCTCTCTTCTTCAAATTTTCTCTTTCCTTGTATTTCTAAACATTCTTTTGTAGAGTTTCCTTTACTTGTTGATGGATATCCCTAATTGTAACAGCAAAGTCCTCCCCTTGAGAACTTCTCCTATCAACTCCTTGGAGATCTCTCAATTCATAGAACCCTCTAGGGTGCATTCCATAAACTACTTCAAAAGGGCTCCTACCAATGCTCCTATTCATGGAGTCATTATATGCAAATTCAACTTGAGATAGAATCAGATCCCAAGATTTTCCATGCTCCTTGGTAAGGCATCTTAAGAGATTTCCCAATGATCTATTCACCACTTCAGTTTGTCCATCCGTTTTTGGATGGTATGCACAACTAAAGGACAAATTTGTGCCAATTTTCTTCCACAAGGTCCTCCAAAAGTGACCTATGAACTTAGAATCCCTATCAAAAACAATACTTAAGGGAAATCCATGTATTGTAACAACCTCCTTAAAGAAGAGACCTGCTATACTAGATGCATCATTGGTGCATTTACAAGGAATAAAATGAGCCATCTTACTAAACCTATCAACCACCACAAAAACACTATCAAAACCTCTTTAGGTTCTAGGAAGCCCCAATACAAAATCCATACTTACACTCTCCCAAGGGCTATTGGGAATGGGGAGTGCTGATAGAGCCCTGCATTTGATGAAGTTCCCTTTGCTCTTTGACAGATTGTACATCCTTCTACATACTTTCTCACAATCACTTGCAGCCTTGGCTAGTAGTAGAACCTCCTCACTTGTTCTAAGGTCTTATCAAGACCAAAATGGCCTCCAAGACTCCCACTATGTTTCTCCTTTATAATATTCTCCCTCATTGAGAATTTAGGAACACACAATTGACTTCCTTTGAAGAGAAAACCATTCTGCAACAAAAAACATAAGTATTCACCATGAAAAGTATTCAAATGTTGATCACAAACATTGTATACCTCCTTAAAATCTGCATCTTCATGATACATTTCTTTCAATGCATCAATCCCCATGCTTTGGATTTGGATATCTTGCACTACAAGTACCCTTCTACTGAGAGCATCTACCACCTTATTTTCTTGGCCCTTCTTATGCTTTATTGTGAAAGTATAGGCTTGCAAAGACTCTACCCACTTCATGAGCCTATGGTTGAGTTTTTCCTATGCATTCAAAAAACTCAAGGCATGATTATCAGTATAAACAACAAATTCTTTAGGTAACAAGTAGTACCTCCACTTTTTGAGGGCTTGGACTATAGCATATAGTTTCAAATCATATAAAGAATACTTTCTCTTTGATTCATTCATCCTTCCACAAAAAAATGCAACCGGCCTACCTTCTTGGCTCAAAACAACCCCGATTGCTTGATTGCTAGCATCACACTCAATGGTAAAAACTTTATCAAAATTACGGAGCACAAGTATAGGTTGTTGTGCTACTCTCATTTTCAGATATTCAAACCCTTTATCAGCCTCATTGGTCCAAGAAAACTTACCTTTGTTACCTCCTTTGATGGTGTCCAAGATTGGTGCACAAATTTGGCTAAAGTTCTTGATGAACTTTCTGTAAAAGCTTGCAAGTCCATGGAAGCTTCTCACATCTCCCATGGATTTTGGTGTTGGCCAAGTAAGAATATCATCCACCTTTGAAGGATCCATCTTCAAACTTCCCTTGGAGATGACAAACCCAAGGTATACTAGTTCTTCCTTCATGAACTCACACTTTTCCATGTTGATCAGCAATTTCTCCTCTTGAAACCTCCTTAGTACCATGTTAAGGTGCTTCAAATGTTCTTCTTTAGACCTACTAAACACAAGGATATCATCTAAATAAACTACAACAAAATTTCCTATGAAAGGTTTCAATACCTCATTCATAAGGCACATAAAGGTACTAGGGGTATTTGATAACCCAAAGGGAATCACCAAACACTCATAGAGCCCTTCATTAGTCTTAAAAGTTGTCTTCCATTCATCCCCCTCTCTAATCCTTATTTGATGGTACCCACTCTTTAGATCAATCTTGGAGAAGTAAGATGCTCTTGATAGACAATCCATGAGGTCCTCCATTCCTTGCATTGGGAACCTATATTTGATTGTGATCCTATTAATGGCTCTTGAATTAGTGCAAAGCCTCCAATTCCCATCCTTTCGTGGTGCTAGGATAGCAAGAACAACACATGGACTCAAACTCTTCCTCACTAGCCCTTTATCCATCAACTCTTGCACTTGTCTTGCAATCTCCTCATTTTGAGCAGGTGTCATTTTGTATGTAGCCTTATTGGGCAATGTAGCCCCTAGAATTAGATCAATATGGTGACTTATATCCCTGATGGGAGGTAGGGAACTAGGTAATTAATTTACCGTTATGTCCTTGTACCTTTCCAACAACTCTTGGACTTCCTTTGGTGCATCTTCCTTCTTTGTGGGTAGATCTATTTCACTTTTTGGCTTCATAATTAGGAAGAATCCTCTTCCTCCTCCTTCCTTCAAGGTTTTCATGAACTCCTTCTCACCCACCATCAAAACACTAGGCCCTTCATGCTTTTCCTTATCTTCTTCTAGGAGAGGTGAAAGGTTGTAAGTCTTCCCATCCTTCACAATGGAGTATGTGTTCTTCTCCCCATCATGCTTGGTTTTCCTATCAAACTGCCAAGGCCTACCAAGCAGCAAGTGGCACACATCCATAGGGATGATGTCACATAGAACCTTGTCTTTATATGGCCCAATGTTAAATTCCACCCATACTTGCTCATCCACCAAGACCTATTGTCCTTTACTAAGCCATGAAACTTTGTATGGGTTAGGGTGAGAACTCCTTTTCAAGTTCAATTTTTCTACCAACTCAATTGAAGCAAGATTAATAGTTGATCCTGAATCCACTACTATCCTACACACTTTACCTTGTACCTTGTAATTTATTTTGAAGAGTGCTTTCCTTTGTGGGGGTTCTTCAAGGATTGGTACCTTGAGTAATGTTCTCCTAATCATCAAGGACTCTCCAACTTCTGATGTAAGGTTTACTACAGGTGAAGTCACACTTTCTTCATCCTCATGCACTAGTTGGTTCCTCCTCTCTCCACCATGAGAGCTTGAGCCTTGTTTTTTTGGACATTTGAATGCTGGATGTCCAGGCTGGTTACAATTGTAACATCTCCCTGAAAATTGATTTGAGCCTCTTCCTCCATTAAATATGCCCCTTCCATTGGGTCTCCTACCCCTGAATCCCCCTCTATTGCTTGAGTCTCCATTTGATTCATTGTGGCTAGATTCTTCTTGATGTTTTGGGACTGATTTCTGCTCCTACCTCTAAATTTTTTGACTCTTCCTCTATTTTTCTGCTCTTGTTTCCTTCTTATCTTCTCTTCATCCCTATATGCAACTTGTATGCAATCTTCCATAGTCTTGGGAATAACCAAATTGATCTCATCTTGAATATTAAGTCTTAGGCCATTGATATAGCTAGCCACTTTTTCCTTCTCACTTTCTTCATGACTACATCTCATACTCAACTTGTAGAATTGCCCAGTGTAGGATGAAACATCCATGTCTTTTTGTTTCAGACTCTACCTCTTTCTATACTCTTGCACTTCATGATCAGTAGGAAGGAATTGTGCCTTCAACCTATGCACCATCCTATCTCATGAGTTAATCATGGATTTACCCATCTTGACCCTTTCTCCTTGGATGAAATTCCACCATGTCAAGGTGGATCCCTTCAACTTTTTTTTGGAAAACTTTACCTTCTTATTCTCTGCCACGTCTTTGTATTCAAAATAGTTATTTAGAGCCTCCACCCACTCTAACACTTCATCCACATCCATCTTTCCACTATATACCAGAAAATCAATCTTTACTTTAGAGGATTCTCCTCTAGATGCTTGCAAGGCTTTAAGGAGTCTTCTCTTATGAGGGGGTATCTCTTCCCCCTGAGGGTTTTCTTCATCTTCTTCACCCTTTGGCTCTTCTTCAGAGGAACTCTCTTCCTCAACTAACACTGCTCTTCTCCTTTCTCTTGCTTTCAAGGCCTCTATCTCTTCTCTCAAGGCCTTCAATTCTCTTGAAACCACCGGTCCAGCTTTTGGAGGCATGATGTATTCCCTTCAACAACTACCTATAATCAAGCTCTGATACCACTATGATGCAGAGGTAATGGTGGGATAACAGACTTAGGAGGCACAACTTCTTTCAATTATGACTCTTTAAACAAAATTTCAACTCAAGAGGCTTGTTCCTAGGCTTCCCAAAGGCCAAGCTAAGGAACTCACAATCCCATTAATACAACCACATACAATATGACTTATAAATTCCCAAAATACCCACATAACACCCTCAAAATTATCACCATGCTTGGTGGAGACAAGATTCATCTAACTAAGCACTCAGACATACTAGGCTTAGCCAACGTTGTTAGGAGGACAGTCAAATTTTAGTGGCCTAAAATACTTACAAGAAGGCTCTAAATCTGGATTTAGACCTCCCTATGGTACCTACACACATCATCAAAAGCATTGGGAAATATTCAAAATGAAACTAGGGTTCCTAGAACAAGACAGTTTGCTCCAAAGGGCCTAAATAGGTCTGAGAACAACAACTTCAAACTACCTAGGCTCTCCCCTTCACCCCAAAGCCTCAAATTAGAATCCTACAGTCTAATTACACCCTTCCACATCATTTCCAACTATCTCTAAAACAAATTTTCCAAAACTCAAGCAAAAATCCATTTTTTCCTTATGAATCAGGCTTGCCACATAGAGATGTCAAGCCAAAAAATTTGCACCACTTCCTCCCATGAACCTTCCATTATCCAAAACACTTAGGGAATAATGGTATAGGGTTGATCCTTCCATCCCACCAAGAAATATCAGATCTAACACGTGGGAATGGAAGAGATTCACATATTTCTCTCAAAACCTTGATTTTAAGGGTTTTTAGACCACCTGATAAAGAATTGGGGATATCTTCTTTATTTATTAGTGAAAATTCAACACTCCAATGCCAAAATTAATCTCATTCAATCCTCTTTCCAACCATCACACACTTGGAGCATAAATCAAAACATACAGGCCGTACAAAGCACGGGATCAACAGATTTTGTTTCAGAAAACACAAAAAATAGCAAGTTCTTTATTGAAAATTCTTTCCAACTAACCTTTCCTTGACCAAGAGAGGCATATTTAAAGTCTTCCCACTTCCTCCAATGTCCTCCAACTTTAATTTTAATCATTTGGTCGTTGGAACACCAAGAGACTATATTTTCCTTTAAATGCTTAATTAAGGTAATTTGAACAATTTACCTTAACGCACCTACAAAATACCTCCAAAATGTGTGAAAGGAATCAAAGCCCACTCAAATGAGAAAGGTGACTCCCCTCAAGTGTCTAGTTACATCAAGACATCTTTATTTCTTAATTTTCCAAGATGCACTAAACTTACAAAGGAGGATGGACGCCTTGTTGTACAAAGAAGTTAATCACCAAAACCAACACTCAACAAGAAACCTAGGAGACCTATTAAAAAACATTTGAAATGGTCCTTAGGACCTTACTCCATCACAAAACCCAAAAAAAACACAACCAAAACATTCTAGGTCCATTAGACCCATGGGTGCTCCTGCACCACTCTTCTTGTAGTTTTTATGAGATTTCTTCTAGTTCTGATTTAAGTCATCATGGTTTATATCTGGATATATTAATAATTGAAAGAGAATAAAGCATCTAGATTAAAGAGCTACATTTGATTCTTTCAATAACTTCAAACTCTTTATTTCCCAATAAATGGAAAAGACTAACATGTGCCCTTTCAACTCTTCCAGTCCATATTAATCATGGAGATATAATTTATAAGTATGCAGAAAAGTATCAAAGGGGAGCCAAAAAGTTAGAGATTTTCATAGGGCCTATGAATCAGCTCTTTTTGTTTTTATATGAAAATATTGTTGTTTGTTTTCTATTTATAATATCTATTGGAATCATTTGGGAACTCCTATTTTTGGGAATTCAATAAGATTTCTCAAACAAAGTAGGATGACATCTACTATTCCACTGCATTGTAAACATTAAACCCCTACCATCCTTGTGCTCCTTTCATTGTACTCTACATTGTTGATAGAAGAGCCACTTTTCACTTTATTATTGTTCATCCTTTTTCTTTACATGCTATTCTATTTTTTACACTCAACTTCAAAAGTGATTTGCATGCCCCCTTAGAAAGTGGAAGCTAATTTTAAGAGTTCAAATTCTGAAATTTGTGTAGACAACTCAATCTACATGTCCCTTAATATCATTTTTATAGATAAAAGTAAGTTCTCCTATGAACTATGCAATTTGATAGTGGAAAATTCAAAAAGAGAATATCACTTTTAACATGTCATAATGGAAAAGAAAAGAATAAACAAACCTTGATTCCAAGTTCTCTATATAAATCCTTAACTTCTGCAACACAAGATGGATATGATTTTCCATAATTAGCCTAAAAAAGAACATAATCACTGTTAGTCAACAAGCAGCTAGTAAAATTATTAAAAAGAATGGATCATATGGATCATATGGCTTGACCGCGTACAGATTTGAAAAGTAAAATTAACTGAAACCATGGAAAGTGACTTACCTCAAGATTTTGCACAAATTGTGTTTGATGCAGAAAAATGGGCAGAGGTTGTAATCCAAAATCAGGCATCGCTTTACTTCTCCATTTTGGTAGGCTACCTTGAAAATAAGGTTTTGACAATCTGTTCCATTTTGGTGGGCTACATTGAAAATAAGTTTTCACCAAGGTTTTAGAGTATGTTTATTAAAATGAAAATTATGCTTATAAAAAAAAATTGGTCCTTTTTCCTCTTAGATTATTTGGTTGCTTATTCTTATCTTTTGTTTTTCACTTCCTTTTGCTTATTTTTTTATTTTTCAAGGTTTTTGGGTTTTATTTTTTTAGGTTCTCTTATGGTTTTCATTAATTTTTATAATTTGGTGGTTTTTCGTCAATTTAGAAGAAACCTTGGTATTCATATGATGACACCACAAAATAAAATATTTATTCCAAAAAAAAAATTATTAATAATTTTATTTGTAGTATTTTATTATTAATTATGGCAGGCTACGATTGAAAATAAGGTCTTGACAAAGGTTTTAGAGTATTTTTATTAAAATGAAAATTATGGCCAAGATTTTAATAATGAGCACATTTATTTAGTCATTTTTGTTTGTCTGATATTAGTCATTTATTTAGTCATTTTTAGTTGTCAGATATTAGTCATTTAGTTGTGATTTTACCTAATGACCAAATTATTCACTTATAAATGACCAAATTAGTCATTTATTTTCCAAATACTACTAGTGTTAGTCACGTGACTAAAATTTTTAGTCACATAGTCATTTATTTGCCAAATTCTACTAGTATCTTCTCATAGAGATAAATTCTTTATTTTACAGAGGTAGAAGGAAGAAATCATCAGAAAATTTGGTTAGTTAGGTGACCTTGTAAGAATTGAGTACACTCCAATTGCTAATGCTTTAGAAAGTGTAGAGAAACTTGAGAAGATAAATCTAATTCCTGGTACTCTAGATGATGCAGAGGAAAGTCTAGTGGATTTGGAATCCTTGAATAGGATGTTGATTGCTGCAAAGAAAAGTTGGGAGAATTTTAAATCAGAATGGAAAGGTATTCTTAAGGAGCTTCAAGGCTTACCATCCTCTAGTTAATATTTTATTTCTTTAGTGTTCATATTTCTTTTGGCTTCCCTTTGTCCTTGATGTCAAAGGGGGAGTGAAAAGTGATAGAGGAAGAGAATACTGGTGATAGGGGGAGAAGTGTTGTTCATAAGAGGTCTTGTAATTTTTGGCACATGTTGCCATCAATGACAAAGGGGGAGATTGTTGGAAGAATGAAGAAGAACATCTCATTTTTTTGTTTTGTGTTGTCATTAATGTCACCAAGTTATATGAGTTGCAACTATAAGGTTAAGTTTGATTTGGTATCTGAACCAATATGTAGTTATTATCCTCTAGTATTTTGGTCCACAATCCTTTGCTATTGATTATTGTTGCTTGTGGTTTTTGGAAATGGTCTATGGATTTTGACAGTGTGTATTTTCAGATTCTCACGTATTCAGGTGCTCGTACGGCGAGTTGGCATTACTCTGTTGTTGTATTTTTGCTATTAGGTCTATTTTTGGCCGACCTAATGGATAGATGATATTATGGTAAATTATTTTTTTGTTGTAGATGTATATGTGACCTATCTTAGGTCCATGCCGACATATTGTAGCATGTTGAATGGTTGAATTTTCTTTGGAAAGATTTTGTGAATGCTTGAAGCCGATAGTTGGTATTTTTTGTATATAAGGATTACATCTAATTAGGCCAACCTAATTAATGCTTGCAAATGTATCAACTATATATATTGAACAATTTTGAGATTGTAGATGATGTGAATGTGAAGAAGTGAGAAATTTATGAAGTGTGCTAAGTTAGTTTACTGAGCTTCAAAGGAACTGAATTAGCACTTGCTAGGTGTACATTATCAGTTCATTTTCTGGCTATAAGCCATTTTTTCATTGTAATTTTGTGGGAAGTGAGCCTCTCATTTTGGGCAGTGAGTCATGGTAGAGAGCCACCCTTTTTACAATAATTTATAATTGGTTATACTATATCTTGAGCTAACACTCATCATGGTTTTTCCCATTTTGGGTTTTCCACGTAAAAATCTTGATGTTCAGGTGTTGTGTGATTTCATGTTCTATTAATGCTCTTTCTTGTTTTTATTGGTATATGCATTGGAGTAATTGGATGGTATTTTTTCAATAAGTTTAACAAGATACTGATTCACCCCCTCTCAATATTTTGGACACTCAACACTTTTCACTAAACCCTAAGTCCTATGTAGTTATAGTACCTAATATGTGAGCAAATTAGGCTAGGGCATCACTAAACTTGCACATAATGCCATCCCCTGCTCCTGCAACATTATGAACATAAAATTCAACCTATATACATCCATTCCATCAAGTTTGAAGCCTTTTTACCTGTGGAATGGAAAGAAACTCATCTTATTTGCCTCAAACTAACCCTAAACTAGGGTTACAGGCAATTTTCAGAAAAAGTGCTCTAACTCACTCAAAATTTGATGAAATTAGATGAAACAAAGTACAATAGGAAATAGAATCAATACATTGTGAACTCCAATAAATATTAGTACACTCTCAGGTTGTACAGACCCATACAGGTCTAAGAAATAGCAAAGGAAACCTTGAAAAATACAGGAAAACAAAATTTTATTGTTATTCAATCTTCAACACAATCACTAGAACCTCTTCCCAACCTCAACCATGCCTATTTTAATATGTCCCCAATAGTTTTACAACTACCATTTTAATTCCAACTATCTAACTTCCTCATTTACAACCGACGACTTCAAATTCCACAACTTGCAACTTTTTTGAAAATATTGACAACTTTTACCACATACAACTTTTACATTCTTGACAACTTGACCACACCTAACCTCCTAAGACATCAAATAGACCCTTACAAACATGAAGATGATCCAAAGGGACCTTATTACATAAAAGAGGCACAAAACCAAAATAATGACAAGCCAAAATCACATGGGTGCTCTTGCACCATTTTGACAATGATTTTACTCGCATCAAACAGGGTGAATACATTCTTCATAGACAAGACTGCAAAGAGCCTATCCTTCTTGAAATATATGGAACAAAGAAAACCTAAAAGGTGATTTTGCATTAACAAGGAAAATATTGGCTTTTGTTCAATCCCAATTCTTCGATTACCAGGTCATGGTTGCACTAGGGTCACTCTCGGGTACTGATGTGATATTGTTGTTAATCTCAAAGGGACTACTATTGTAAATTAAATATTTTAGGTGTTGAATTATCAATTGAAGCATTTGATTCAAGTATCATCAAACCAAAATATTTTTAATAACATTTCATGAACATCAAAAATTCTTTGCTATCACTTAAGTAGATTTAGCATTAAGCATTCAACAATTTTATGTAAAACAAAATATTTTCAATAAAATTCCTTCTGCTCATTCAAATTTTGGAACATTTTCAAATACTAAATATCTATTTTTTTTAAAAAGTATAAGAAATACTAAAAATTAAAATTTATCTTGGTTATTCTTCATGGATGCCCCAAAGAATCAATTAAAACAGAGAAAACTACTTTATACTTCACCGGATTGCTTCACAGCTACATATAAAATAGTGCAAGCTTTTAAAGAGAGGGGTTTCATTTCTAGACACCGAGTAGGTTCTGTATGCACCCTTAAATGACACAACATACAGTCTTATTTTCCTAAACTAACAAAACCAACTACAAAAGATACTACGATAGGTAGCTATCTAATAAGATCTGATATTAATCAATGTTTATGTGTATACAAAGTTTTATGCCATAATGGTTCAAAAAATAGGAAAAAAGAAAAAAACTTAAAAGTTTATGCTCCTCCAACATCCACAAATTTTTGAACTTAAAAAATAAAAATAAAGATCCTTTGGCTTTTTATAGAACACAAGGCTCAGACAGGATAAGACAACTACATGAGAGGAAATATGAGGGACCAATCTTGTCAAGGCATGTGGAATGTAGTGACCAATAGGAGAATTCTAATTGAAGTCAATGGAAGTCAACTCCAATTGCACATTGAAGCTCTTTAGGTGTTAATCTTGAATCTTCGCTAGGATGATACTTCGAATTATGATAATGTGTAGGGACTTCCCATATATTCAAAATATAAAGGTGGAATTTTTTCCCCCACACATCGCTTGGCTCCAGTTCTATCACTCTTGGGAATGGGCTCTCCCGAAAATAGACATTTGTTTCCACCGAATGTGAAATACCAAGATCCCTATCATTTTGATGGAATCAAAGCCCTCACCATTATGATCTCCCAAAGTAATCAAACCAAACTAAAAATTATTCCATCCATGATTCAAGTTTTCCTGACCGTCCATACCCAAAATTTGCATCACAATCTGCATCTCCTGCAATCACAAATTTCATACATTAAATCCATTTTAACACAAAGAAAAACATTTATATCATCTCATGTAAACAAAACCTTTATTCAAAAGTTAGTACAAAAATCACATAATTAACATGCTTTCAAGCATATCATAAATCCTCACATATATACTGGATTACTAGGATCATTAGATAAACTTAAGATTTTAGCATTTCACTTCACATTACAACTCAATACCTGGTACCTGGTGTAAGATAGGGTCAGCAATCAAATAGCATAGACAAAGTGACAGCCAACACTTCTAAACTATTAACCTCATCCAAACAAGAGAAAACAATGAAAGCATAAGGAAAATAAAACATCAAATCAAAATACTCCTCATGTTTGAACTTGAATCACTTCTCTTGCTCTCCTATTTCTTCTTTTGCAAATATGCACTCAGATTTGTAGTCTAACTTGTGAAAATACCTGTAAATTGTAAGTAGAAAGTTGGAGAAGAATAGTTGTTAAAGTGAAAATGGAGGAGGAAGGTTGCTTTTATAGACAACCATTCGAATGGACGACTGAGATTAATCTTCTAGAAAGATTTGCAAGATCAATGGATGGGAATGCATGAGAGGGATGTTATGAAATGGATGGTTGAGATTAAGTTTCAAAAAAGATACCAAGATCAACAGTCCATAATTGATGCACCAAAAATATGCCATGAATGGAAAAGCTATGACGCCTGACAGTTATCATAGACATGCAAGACATGTAGGCTATGATAGAAATGAATGTTATGATAGGGGATTATGATAGAGCATCTTTGACCAGGTGATGCATAAATAATTTATTTTAAATTATTTATTCAAAAATGGAGAGAGTGGAGGAAATGGACAAGTGGAAAATAAATTATTTATTCAAATTATTTATTTGGATAAAATGAAAAGAGGAGCATTTAATTAAATTTATCAATTTAATTAAATAGAGAGATGAAAATTAGACCTTAAATAATTAATTTAGATTAATTATTTAATAGGGGAGGTGGCATGGGATAGTTAAATAATTTTAATAATTATTTAACTATAGAAGAATTAAAGGAATAATAATTAATGGTAATTATTTAACTATAGATGAAAGGTGACAAAATAATTAAATAAATAATAATTTATTTAACTATTGAAGAAGAAGGAGAAATTAGTGATGCAATTAGTTTATTTAATCGATCAGGATAGAATAAAAATTAGAAAGTGAATTAATTAAATAATTATTAAAAATTATTTAATTAATAGAGGAATATGATCAAACATAATTGAATAACTAAAATTATTCAATTATTGAAGGACGAGGATGAAGAAAAATGACACTCACAGGCTTAGGAAATTTTTCATTGTCTACATTTTGCCCCTCTTTGACATAATGCAGTTCATCGCATTGTGTCAAAGAAATTTAATTATGAAATATGCCCCAGTAAAAGAAGAATGACGAGGAGGGTTGTGTATGCCCCCTTGAGAGGACAAGTGAGTTCAAAGAACACGAATGTGCTCTCGAAATGGATGATAAGACTAGAGGATGAAGGATAGAAGAAATGTTAGCTTGGAAGGGGATGGATATTAGCGTGGAAGAGAAAGGAGGATGAAGATGGAAAGCTAGATGAGAAATGATAAGGGAACCAACTTTCATGCTTACATTTTTATATTTATCATCATTGGGCAGATTATTGTAATGGCCAACAAACACCATGGTATGGCATAGACCAAGGTGTGTAAGGTTGTACCATCACGTGTGACAAGCAGTCAAAGGCAAGGATGATCATGACTCATACTAAGAGAGTGATTGCCCCAGTCTTTTTGTCATAATCAACCACAAACAATAAAGACAGGCAAGACAAATAATGAAACGTCATTGCTCCTCTAAATCCTATTGTCAGGACATCCTTGAGGAACTAGCATCATGATTTCCAAAAAACAAAACAAAAATCATAAAATTAAATGCCAAGTGCTTGCCAAGTGTCTGAATGTCAAAATGTCAAGTTTGTCAAGTTTGTCAAGTGTGGCAGAATGTTTGATGTCTTGGTGTCAAAATGCCAGGGTTGACATTATGAAGATGCCAAATTGGTGTAAAGCTTAGGAAGGACACATCCTAAATGATGCTGAGATTTCAGATTCAAAAAGGACACATTCTGAATGATGTTGATGCTAGAGTGATACAAAATTCGGGAAGGACACATCCCGAACGAGGTTGATGTCAAGATGTCAAATTGATGTCAAGTTCAGGAAGGACACATCCGGAACAATGTCAGTGTCAAGATGCCAAATTGATGTCAAGTTTGGGAAGGACACATCCCAAACAATATCGATGTCAAGATTGTTGAATTCAAGGACACATCCTGAATGATGCCGATATCAAGAGTAATGTATCTCAAATGTCATGAGAATCCTAAAAATGCCAGATGACTATGATGATGCCTAAGAAGAACACATTGTAGGGCATGATTAAATAATGGGCTATCCTTCAGAAGGACACATCTGAAGAATAAGCAAAATTTGACTAGTTTGACTAAGTTGACTGAGTTTGACCAATTTTGATATGCCAAGATGATTGTCATGCTTGATTGAAAGATTGTAGAAGTTCGCTTGGGTAGATTGTTCATTCGAATTTTGACAAAGACCACGATAAATTTAAAGACTATTTCATGTGTGTGAGAAAATTGTGAAATGAACCCTAATGGACTGACCTGGTGTGGCCTTGGGGGCTCATCGACAGATGGCCTTGCCTACATCATACACTTATAGACCTCGTAGTTCGAAATGACCAATGACTTTGTCTTGTTGACCAAAGATTGAGTCATGAATTATTTTGACAAACCTACTAGGACTGACCTAATGTCTCGGGGGCTTGAAGATGAGCCTTGCCTATGTAGCAAATGTGCAGAGACAAAGTAGTTCGACAATGACAAAGACTAATCAAGACTTGAATTGACGTGACTATGTTGACTGACATGACTCCATTTTTTGGAATTTTTTTGTTTTCTTCAGGACGTTTTTCAATTTTTAGGTCTTTTTTAAGGACATTTTTTGATTTTTAGATCTTTTTTCAAGACATTTTTCAATTTTTAGGTCTTTTTGCAGGACATTTTTTTTATTTCTAGGTCTTTTTTAAGGACATTTTTAATTTTAGGTCTTTTTTAGGACATTTTTCAATTTTTAGGTCTTTTTTAGAACATTTTTTTTATTTTTAGGTCTTTTTCAGGACATTTTTTATTTTTTAGGTCTTTTTCAGGACATTTTTTGATTTTAGGTCTTTTTTCAGGACATTTTATGATTGTTAGGATCACGTGCGGTACCCACTACAATTTCATGATAAAATTTTTCCCCTAGTCAAGTTGAGAATGGGCCAGGAAAAATGGAATGTAAAGAAAAGGTATGACTAGCATGGACAATGGACAGTATGCAAGATTTGATTTCAACCATTGTCAACCATGGACAAAAATGTCATGATGTCAGGTTGAAGTGTTATGATGAATGTTGGAAAAGAGTATGTTTATTAGGGACAAAGGTAGATAGAGTGACAGTAGATGGCACAACAATGACTGACTACACATGGTGCCTATTTGCTAGGTTTTCACCATGGTACTTATCCAAAGTGCCTGTTTACCAGGGTTTCACTATTGGACGAATTATTTCTCTTTATTTTTGTCATCATTTTTTTTTGGTGCCACTAGGATGCCCGTTTGCCAAGTTTTCATCAACATGACGTTTTTTTGTATTTTTCAATTTTTTTGTATTTTTTTAGGACTTTTTCCCTAGCTCTCTGAAGCTAGGTATAAAATTGATAAATGTTAGATCCATGGACTGCCTTGATGATGCCCTGATCTTGTGTGGATGATTGTGCTAGATGAAAGGACCTGATCGGGATGAGGAGTACAAGTGGCAGATATGAAGGATTATAGATGTGATGAATGAAAGAGGCTATGGTAGGATCCCTAATGTGCACATTATGTGGGCCATCAGGTTTCAGTCGAAAAGGAGCTTGGGCAACCAACGAGCTAGAGTACAAGAAGGAGTTGTCGTCAAAGATACATTGAAAGACATCGCCAATGGAGGGATATGATGGATATGTGAACTTGGATGGATGGAACATAGTATATGGTATGAGTGAGAGTGACGTGGATATAGACCTTAGATCAACAACTGCTTTGTTTGACTTTATTCCTTGATAGATGCCCCTAATGATTTTTGATGGAGAGGCATACTTTGAGATCGACTTTTTCTCATTTTCACTTTTGAATTTTATTTATGTTTTGTCCGATAGATTTTTATTTTGGCTATGGGACTTGTCTTGATCTTCTTTTCTTTCTTTTGATTTTTGATCTCCTTTTAAAGATATCTCGTTGATTGGAGCTTTTCCTTTATTATTTTATTGAGCTATGACTTTTTGATCCATGTCTATGATGCAAGTGGACGTGTGTGAAATGGGGAAAGTAGGTGAAGTGAAAGGAATGTTTAGTGGATGAATGGGAGTGGTGATGCCATTAATGGAATCTTTTGGACTATCCTTTTCTATACTGTTAACATCAAAGGAGGCTTGCACATCCTTAATGACTTGGCAAGATGCCTTAGTAGAGATGACAATAGGAGATTCCTATCCTAGCCTAGGGTAGGTGGGATGGAAGGATGATGATTGGATATCCTCAATGGGGTCATGCTTAAAGAGTGGGTTATCATAAATTTATTTGTCAAACAAGGGGTTATAATAGATATGAAAAGCTTGAGAGGAATTATATATGAAAAAGGTTGATGTGTCATTAGGGTCCCGAAAGGTTTCAATCCAAGCACAACCATCCTTTTGTGTTCCTTCTATAACTATTTTGACATCAACATTGGAATTTTGATCTCTATCAGTGACATTAGCATTGACATTTGTTGGTAAATTATCCATATGATATTCTCCACATCCCATGTCATGAATTTGGACCTTTGGGTTTGATGGCAGGGTAAATGGAGTGTATGACTTGGTCAATGAAGATGGATCAATGTAGTGAGATGATGTGGTGATGGATGTGGACGTGGAAGGCTTCACAAGTGCTGATGGGCCAATGAATTTAGAAGACAAAGATGTTGAAGCTTCCCTATTGATAGGTACATGACACTCCAAGACACCACATAAGTTGGTACAATATTGGAAGGAATCATGGTCTCCGTATATAGTAATCTCAATGCCTTCAAAAGAAAACTTCAAGAATTGGTGATATGTGGAGGGGACAACTTTTAGTGTGTGGATCCAAGGTCGACCGAGTAAAATGTTGTATGGGGGTTCTAAAACTTGACAAGTGGTGTCGACAATGACTAGCCTGATTCGAATTGGAAGTGTAATTACACCCCGAGAGGAATGTTCTTCATCATCATATGCCTTGATAACAATTCTTTTGTGGCATCTACATAAGCATCAGAAAAGCCTAGTGCCTTGACCAATTTTAAGGAACATATATTCAATCCTGCTCTGCCATCTACTTAGACTTGTATGACCTTATGTTTATGAAAAAAACATTGATATGAAGGGCATCATTATGATTGGATTTGGATGACGAATAGTCTTTGTCAAAAAAGGTGATATTGTGGGGAGTCATGAGATATCCTACCATGGCTTCGAATTGGTTGACATCAATACCTTGGGGAACGAAGGATTATTGCAATGCTTTATCTAGGATGGCCTTATGGGAAGGCAAGATGCATAACAACTCAAGGATAGAGATTTGTGCCGGTGTTTTTCCAAGTTGATCAATAAGATTAAAATTTCCTTTAGTTTGGGACTACTTGTTTTGTGGACGCGATTGCGACTGCGAAGTGGATGGGCCAGCTATGGTTACCTTTGATTGTCTAGGGGGAGGAGGGTCGTCTATGGTGACCTTTTTGCTGTGGGTGGTGACATTGCATTCAGGGGCCTTTCTAACAGTGATTGTGTAGACACACTCATCAGTTGCTCTAATGTGATGTATGATAGGTCCCCCAGAATAGTCATATCTAATGCAGGCATAGTTGGCTCGACTATTGTTATTTGTATTTGACGTAGAAGGGTTTCCAGAACCATGATCTTGTAGTGGGTTCTTGCGTATTGTATGATCCACATTAGAAGCAAACCATGGTCCACCAACTTCAATGATAGTCACAAAATGCATTATCATCCCACCAAGATGGTTTAAACTGCCCAGGGTTGTATGGTTTGGGGTCCTCAAGTGTGATGACACCATTCTGAAGAAATTTCCTGAGAACTTCTTCAATAGGCTCACCCAAGGGAGTATATGTACGTCCTCTAGGGAATTGTTTGGGTTGCCCAGGCTTCCTTTGAATTTGATTGTTTTGATTGCCTTGGTTATTCTGATTTGTCTAGACAACATTAGCAGCATAGGTTTGTTTCATCATCTGTGTGTTTTGTGGTTGTCCCTTTTAGAGTAATCATAGGACCCATAGCGTTGACAACCTTAGCATTGACTACACCATCGTTGGTGACATGTTTGTTCTTAACCCAGTATTTTTTTTGTTAGTAGGACGGTTTGCGTTTGTGTTTTTAGGACTATATTTTAGTCTTCCTTCAACAATGAGGGCTTGTTAGACTTGGTTCAACTAGGTCTGCAAAAGTTGTGCAATAATGAACACGCAAGCCATTTTTTAGTGGGCCTAATAACGTTTGTATGAACATGTCAACTTTTTCCTTTTCAGGTATGTCTATATGACAATGACTCACTAGGCCCCTACATTTTTGAAAGAATGGTAAAAAGGTTTGACCCGAATCTTCTTGTGTGAGCTGGCATAAGTTGGTAATGGAGTTGTTTGTGTCAACATTGTATGTGTAATTTTTCACAAATTTTCCAGCAAGTTCTTTTCATGACTATATTCCAGGTTGCAGTGTATAGAACCATTCTAAGGCTGGTCCTGCAAGGCTTTTAGGAAACAGTCACTTTAGATATGTGTGCTCATGAGCAATAACCAAACAACTTGTTATGAACTCTCTGATGTGGTCAAGTGGATTTGTTTTACCTTTGTATTTGTTGAAGTTTGGAGCCACATAACCATGTGGAAATGGTGGTATGTACAAATTTGTATCAAAAGGATATGGACATAAGTCGTATGGCATTTGTGTCTTCTTGTTAGAGGTTTTCATATTTTTTATCTATTTTTGAAGGTCATCCACTTTTGCTAGCAAGGCGTGTACAATGGGATCATTGATTGCCTGAAAGTACGGTATGTTCTGATTAGGTGTTTGCTGATATTGCCAATTGTGAGTGGGAATTTTTTGTTGAGTATGAATATAGGATGAGTATGTGGGAATATGTGACCCAACCATGTTTGTTTGCATTTGAGGTATCTAGAATCCCTGACTCATTTGATTGCCAAAGTTGCACATTTATTGCGTCATTTGAGTTCCTTGTCCTAGTTGAAAGAATTGTCCATGTAGCATGTTGGTGTTTATTCCTTGGAAGTGTCCATATGGTATGTGGATATTTTGTCCTTGTCCATGTGAGATATTCATATTTTGTCCTTGCCCATGTTGGATGTTCATATTTTGTCCTTGTCCATGTGGGATGTTCATATTTTTTCCTTGTCCATGTGGGATGTTTAATTGTGATGATGTATTTATGTTGTGTTGAGGGCCATGAATGAAGACTCATCGTTGGTTTTCTCCAAAGGGATTAAATGAGATTCCACCATAAGGTTGTGATGAAGATGCCTCCATTGTCATAGATGAAGATCCCAACATAGGGTTTGTGGGATTTTCTCCCATTGATGTGAACCCAACAGTTACTCCTATCATTTGTGATGATGATGTGGACATTGTAGGCATGGACATAATAGATGTTCCTCCAATAGATGTATTAGTTGAGGTGGAGGTTTTTTGACTTGTGGTGCCACTAGATGTCACATTAATGGTGTTAGTAGCAACTTGTGTGGTGACCACAATGTTATTGCTTTTGGGGGCATTGTTCACATTTTGATGAGATGTCATGGTTTGTGTCGCGTTGTCCGGAGAAGAAGGTCTTATGGTATTAATGTTGAAGCCTTTTGGTATTTTTTCCCCTTGGTCCAAAAGCATAGCAAGGTATCTGTTGGGATCGTTCAAGACCAATTCTTCTACAAATGAAGCTATGTCAGGGTTTTGAGTGGCAGCATCTAAATCCTTAGCTAGTACTTGTCCATTTTGGTCTCTCTGTATGAATTGTTCAAAAAGTGGATTTTGAAAGGAAGTTGACATGCTCATGTATGATTGTACATTCAAATTTCCAAATGGGTCGTCATAAATCCAGTCATTGGGATTAGTGTTGGTGTTGGTGTTGTTTTTTCAAAGTCTTGTCCAAAGTCTGCCATTTGTCTTTTTTTTCTTTGAATTCTTGTTTCCACCATCAAGGAAATTGCTCAAATGAAGATGATGATGATGCAAGTATGCCCAAAGCCAAGGTGACTAGGATGACAATGCAAAGAGATGATAATGCAAGTATTCCCAAAGCCAAGGTGACTAGGATGATGATGCAAAGAGATGATAATGCAAGTATGCCAAAAGCCAAGGTGACTAGGATGGCGATGCTAACTTGGATGACAATGTTGATTAGGAAAATGGCAATGTGGACTAGGAAAATTGCAAGGTCAAGGTGAAAAATGAGGACTAAGGTGATGAAATTGAATAAAGAGGTAACTAATTTAAGTTTTAAGTTCGAAATGACGACTAGGATGCACAGTATTTTTGGATTTTTAGGAATAAAGTATACAAGGTATGAACTAAAAATGAATGTAATTTGGAGAAAGGGGTACCTAAACACTCTAAGCTTAATCTTTGTTTTTGATTTTGGTTACCAAAGGACTTGTTGAAAATGACAAAGTGACAAGGTCAAGATGACTAGTGAGTTTTCCTAACTAGACTGTTGAGTTGGAAATTCTCACAAAAGGGACAATGACTAAAAATAGGAATGATGACTATGTCCAAGATAACCTAGTTTTGAAATCAATGATTTTGCAAATTGTGATGAGGTTAACCTAATCCAAAGTATGCAAAGATGAGAATATAGGGTCAAGCTAATTCCTAATTTATGCAACTAAAATTTGAAAGATTAAGCCTATGGTCAAGAATACAAACTAATGGTTGAATAATGAGGATTTTGAGCAATTTCAAAGCTGATTTCTGACAGAGACCTCTTAGAAAAAAATGTTTCATAGTAGGATGAGACTATTTTTTGATGTTTTGTTGAAAATTATGAGTTGTTTGAGGTCAAATGTTTGTGTCCAAATTTGTGAATGTTGTGTATATTATTTGAAAATCCAGAGAGCACTTGACAAGCACAATTTTTTAGTGTAAGCACATGCACATAAGATAAGCATGATCCTAATAGGTCAAGGGTTTGTATACTTGGTATAGCCCACTGATATACCCTGGATTGTTGTTGAACACCTCTCCTTCTCGAGAGCGGATAGCTTAGAATTTTGGTGCCACTGGCTCCCCTCCATGACACTCACTTCTACGGGCACACCAACTTTGGATTCTTGGGTAGTCACTTCCCAAGAACTGCTATCTCTACTCAAGGGAGTCATTAGTGAGTATCTTCGGGCATGATACTATACCTTGCATTATACCAAGCAATGGTTGAAAGTGGCTGGCTTCTAAAACAATAGGTGTCTAGTAAGGGCATCCGTTCAAGTGGCCACACATGGGGTGAAAGATTAATCAGCAATTAGGTGGCACTCCATCCTAAAGAGGTTACGCTCAATAGGGTTTATGGGAGTACTACTCTATCCATGTGACACATCCACACTCGTGGTACTTGAACTTTCCTCAAGCACCCATTTTATATCCCGACTAGAAGTGGCTTGGCTTTAGCCTGTTACCAGTCAGGTTGTCCCTTAAGGTGAGTACTTTTTCCCTTAAGGCAAGCCTATTTCTAGAAACAATAACCATTTCTCTTACACCCAGGATCGCTCGAAAGTGAAAGGGGAGAGGATACTTTGATTATTAAGTCATGAGGGTGACAGAAAATAAGGTGGGTCTGGTTTTCTGATCACCTAGTTTTCACAAGGGGAGAGCATAATCACCTACCACCTTCAAGCATAGTCAGATAGAATCAAGCACATGTTCATTTTAATGCACCAATGGAAGTGTTTTCTAAACTAGAAATTGCAAACACATTGTTTTAGACATGAGTCTTTGACTAAAAGAGCTGAAAAACCACAAGTTAGTAATTTCATAAATGTCTTGGACCAACGAGAAAGCTACAAAAAACTAAGTTAGGACAAGAGATTAAAAACCAAACTAAAACTTAAAAGTCAGTAAATAACTAAACTAGAAAATGAAGAGACTAAACTAAACTAAGAAAAGGAAATCAAAGAAAACTAAAAACTAAGAACTCAATTTTTTTGTTGCTCTAAAAGAAGTAGTTTTTGGGAGCCCCACTCCAAAGCCACATGCTACAAATAGAAGATTAGTAAACAAAAAAAAAAAACTTGAATGAAAACAACAAAATAAATAGTGATAACTTTCTCAAAACTAAACAAAATTTTAAACCGTAGATATCTATGGAAAGCCAAGACATAGAGCTTCAAAACCTAGAAATTTTTTTGCAAAATCCTACACAACAAAAAGTATTATAAACAAAAGAAAAATCGGGTATTAACAACTAAATCTTAAAAAGTTGCAATCACTAAAATGACCATAACTTTCTCAAATATTAACGAAATTTTAAAAAGTTTGAAGTTCCGGAAAGCTGAAAATGAGGCCTAAAAAAATCAGAGAATCATTTTAAAATATTTTATGCTCCCATTTTTCTGTGCTCAAAAGAAGATGACGGGATTTCATATGAATTCTTGGTTGTAACCTGCAAAATAGCGAAAACAAACAAGAAAACAAACCAATTTCTCTACAAAATTGTAAGATTCACGTTAGGTTCACCAATGTAAGATGGGGTCAGAAATCAAATAGTATAAACAAAGTGACAATCAACACTTCTAAACTATTAACCTCATCCAAACAAGAGAAAATAATGAAAGCATAAGGAAAATAAAACATCAAATCAAAATACTCCCCATGCTTGAACTTGAATCACTTCTCTTGCTCTCTTATTTCTCCTTTTGCAAATATGCCCTTAGATTTGTAGTCTAACTTGTGCAAATACCTGCAAATTGTAAGTAGAAAGTTGGAGAAGAATAGTTGTTAAGGTGAAAATGGAGGAGGAAGGTTGCTTTTATAGACAACCATTTGAATGGACGGCTTGAGATTAATCTTCTAGAAAGATTTCAAGATCAATGGATGAGAATGCATGAGAGGGATGTTATGAAATGGATGTTGAGATTAAGTCTCATAAAAGATTCCAAGATCAATGGTCCAAAATTGATGCACCAAAAATATGCCATGCATGGAAAAGCTATGACGCTAACGACTATGACACCTGACAGCTACGATAGACATGCAAGATATGTAGGCTATGATAGAAATGAATATTATGACAGGGGATTATGACAGAGCATCTTTGACCAAGTGGTGCATAAATAATTTATTTTAAATTATTTATTCAAAAATGGAGAGAGTGGAGGAAATGAACAAGTGGAAAATAAATAATTTATTCAAATTATTTATTTGGAGAAAATAAAAAGAGGAGCATTTAATTAAATTTATCAATTTAATTAAATAGAGAGATGAAAATTAGACTTTAAATAATTATTTAATAGGGGAGGTGGCATGGGATAGTTAAATAATTTTAATAATTATTTAACTATAGAAGAATTAAAGGACCATGAATAGATAAATAATTAATGGTAATTATTTAACTATAGATGAAAGGTGACAAAATAATTAAATAAATAATAATTTATTTAACTATTGAATCTAAGAAAGAGAAATTAGTGATGCAATTAGTTTATTTAATCAATTAGGATAGAATAAAGATTAGAAAGTGAATTAATTAAATAATTATTAAAAATTATTTAATTAATAGAGGAATATGATCAAATATAATTGAATAACTAAAATTATTCAATTATTGAAGGATGAGGATGAAGAAAAATGACACTCATAGGCTTAGGACATTTTTCATTGTCTACACCCAGTATTCAATTTTAACCACTCACTTTGTTAGACCTTAGTTATACCGAAACTCCATTACAATAGACTCCTTCATACCAGATAGGAGCCTTCCATTTGAATTTTCATTACCTTTTTCCTTTCACATGTTTCCACTACCAGGTATCTGGTGCTCGAAACACTTGCATTATGAAGTACTTTTATTACCAAAGATATTTCTCTTTATTTCTGGTGATCTTCCAATCTGTTAGCTCCTGCCATAAGAGTTATTTTCACTTGGGTCCCCAAGTCTTTTCAGTCTTGGGGCATGTTGTGAGACCACACAACAACTTGCAACCAATAAAACTAAATCTAAACCAAATTTGAAATTAAATCACCAATTGTAAATTAAAACTTATACATATTTTAAAACAATAACTTCTACCTTTACCTAGATTATGACATAAAGAAATAAAACTCAACCGGAAACATTCATGTGTGATCTGATTAATTCCAGTTTTTGGAACTTAGTAAAAAAAATCAGTTCATTAACATTGAACTACATAATATAGTGATCCTCCAAAGCCAACTAGGGATAGATCCTTGTTGCCATTCAAGCATCCATAGCCTCGACAAGGTTATCTTCGTAATTCCCCCGAACATAGTTCTACTACTGGTTAGGCGTCCATAGCCCCGGTAAAGTTATTTGGATAGCCTAAAGAGTTGATATCCTTTTTTTGATATAGCAATGATAGCTCATTTTTCACTTTTGATATTTTGATGATAGCTCTTTTATCAACTTGCAAGCAATGAAGCACTGCTATTAGGTTGGGAATTATAGTGGTAGCGAAGGTTACTTTTTTATTTTTCATTCTATGCAAATCCCTTTATCAATTCACTATTTCCCAAAAACTCATTTTATGATTCCCAATAAGTGTGTGTTTCCAGCTAAATTTTACTAATTTATGCCAAATCCTAGCTAACTGTAGCATGTTATATGATTAAAAAATATGCATAAATTAAAATTTAGCAATAGACAACTTAATCACCAAATTTAAATCTAAATTTAGAAACATTAGTTACCACCCTTCCAATTAAATTTTATGGAAATTTCTAAAAATTTCTACTAGCTATTTCTACTTGACGGCACTGCACTTCATTAATGGATCAAAAATGTCATGATTACCTCGAAGCATGATCACATTATTCTACATTAAATTTGCACGCCTTACTCTACATGTATTTTCTTCTCAAATTACTTAGGTGATGATGTGTATTGCTTTGCCAAATTCATTTCCCTTTGTATTCTGCACACATAAGCACCTCCATAATTAATACAACTATTTAAAAGAATTGAAAGGACCACTATTAATTTTGAAATCTTCAACTTGCTTGATTCACAATATTTGTACTGCTCAAATTTGAAGCAATTTACCACCAAATATGTGCAAAGAATTAATTTGATTTAACCTTTAACTCTGAAGATAATTATCCAGTTGCCACCTCGTTTGCAGTTTCCCAAAAAAAAATTTCACTCAAGGTAACTATGTACCACAACTTTCTTATAGCTCTATAAATTCTACATTTCTTCTCAAATTATTCACACTTCTCTCTTTTTCTTTCTACTTGTTTCTAAAATTTTGCTCTGTACATTTGCATTTGCTTCTTGGCCATGGATACTCCAATTTTCTTAGGTTGTTCTCTCCGACATAACATTTTCTTAGGGAGCATCACATCACAAAGGGTTGAAAAATATTTCTTCATTAGGACTTCTAGTTTCACTGTGCCAAATTTTTGCTTAGTCCTCAGGAAAAAGTATGTTGTCTCCAGCTGCTACTTTCGCTTCTATTCTGATATAGCTTCCCACTTTGTAGCATTGCTTTTGGACATTGGGCTACCTATTGAAGATGTTTGCACTGCTGCCAACTTGAAAATGAAGCCTAAATTCCTAGAGAATCTGGATACCATTTTATCTCTTGCACATTTAGCCATTGGGATTCCCTCCATGGATGATATTCCTCAGTTTTTAGAACATGTGGAAGTGGTTCCAATTTGGCCTTTTCTTACTGATCTCCATATCCAAGACTTTGAAGTTCACTAGGAACTTGCCTATATAGGGTATTTAGCCCTGATGGAAGAGGCATCCCACATCGACTAAATGGCTACTACCATCTGCAACATTGCTCACTCTTTTTGACTTTTTCAATTTTTTGAACAAGGATTTTTGATACCCCATGTACACACACACACACACACACATATATATTAGTACATTTTGAAGCATGTTTTACTGTGTATTATTTTATTATTTCACTTTTCATAGTTCAATTTTATAAATGTTTGAATTAACTCTCATGTGTAAGATAGGTTTAAGCAGAATTTGTTGATGCAGAGGCCAGGCAGAAGAAATGAACAAAATGAAGAAAGGAAACAAAATGAACACAAAAACCTATGAAAGACAAACTAACCCTAACTACCATAACTCTTAACATTATAAAAGATTAATCCTAATAAAGCAATTTACTTCAATTTCTACGACTATTTCTTCTACATTTTTGGTACGAATTACAACAGGTTTGTCTTTGAATTCACTCATCAAAAATTTTCAGTATTCTACTATAATAATGAATTATCTTTAATTTTTTTTTTAAACATCATAAATTCAAAAGCGTACTTACCAATGATTCAACTCATATGCATGAAAACAAACTCATTAGAGATCGATTGCACACATTTCATTTGATGCGACCATACTATACCTTCTTTTAGCCTTGGTCCATTTTCATGAACGATTGTATCCATTTCTCTACTTCCTCTTCCTCTAAAAACCTCCTTGTCCTCAGCCTTGTCTTCACTTTCCATTTTGTTAGACCAAGATAAATCACTATTTATATTGCTACCAGAGAGAGAAAAGATAAAAATTTGATATTTTGTATCTTGTATAAAATCAAGAAAATTTCTTTTTATAGCTTGTGAATTTTCAAATTGGAGCAAAATACACATGTTTCTCACTCGATTTTCCTGCTCTTTCTCGTTATCTGCATTTTCCACATATACAAGGAATGATGATTCATCAATGTCATTTCCTCATTTGTAATGAAATATATCTGACTCTCAAAATTCTCACATATTTCCCTGCAAAACGTTAGAATTTTCTTTATAATAAACGCAGTTTTCTAACTATTTTGGTATATCTATTAATTTTTTAATATTTCCAACTCCACTAGGGAAAAACATTTTTCTCATTAACAATCCCTTTCTTTTAGCAGTTAGAACTTCCTTTGTTAACAAAATTACTTTACTTATGGCTAGACTTACCCTAGTTAAAAAAAATTCACACTCGAGTTCATCGTGATCAATTGTATCATGAATTCTACACTCGGTGACTCTTCCAAAAGTAAAAAAACTCAAAGGATACAATTTCCAGTAAAATATTTTCCACATTTTTTCAACTTCCATATTGAAATTCAACTTGCATTCAATTTCTTTCTTACAAGTTCCTTAGCAAACTCAAAACTAATGTTCTGAAACACATTTCTCCAATTCCAAGGAATGATACCTAAAATATTAAAGAGAGGCCCTCCTTCTAGCGCTAGTTCCTATTGATGATGATTTTACTCGTAGCAAATAGGGAAAATAAATTATTCATAGACAAAACCACAAAGAGCCTATCCTTCTTGAAAGATATGGAACAAAGACAACCTAAAAGGGTATTATGCATTAACGGGGAAAATATTGGCTTTCATTCAATGCCAAGTCTCTGATAACTAGGTCAAGGTTGCACTAAGGTCGCTCTCGGGTACTAATGTGATATTGTTGTTAATCTCAAAGGGACTACTATTGGAAATTGAATATTTTAGGTTTTTAATTCTCAATTGAAGAATTTGATTCAAGTATCATGAAACCAAAAGATTTGCAATAACATTTCATGAACATCACAAATTATTTGCTCACTTAAGTAGATTTACCATTAAGTATTCAACAATTTTATGGAAAACAAAAGATTTTCAATAAAATTCCTTCCATTCATTCAAATTTTGGAACATTTTCAAATATTAAACATCTATTCTAAAACAAAGTATAAAAAATACTGAAAATTAAAAGTTTCTCCTGGTTATTCTCCATGGATGACCCAAAGAATCAATTAAAACAAAGAAAACCGCTTTATACTTCACCAGATTGCTTCACAACTACATATAAAATGGTGCAAGCTTTTAAAGAGAGGGGTTTCATTTCTGGACACCAAGTAGGTTTTGTATGCACCCTTAAATAGCACAACATACAGTCTTGTTCGGTTGAACTAACAAAACCAACTACAAAAGATACTGAGATAGGTAGTTATCTAATAAGCTATGATATTAATCAATGTCTATGTGCATACAAAGTTTTACACTGGATTGGTTCAGAAAAAAGGAAAAAAGAACAAAACTTAAAAGTGTATTCTCCTCTGACATCCACAAATTTTAAACTTAAAAAATAAAAATAAAGATCCTCTGGCCTTTTATAGAACACAAGGCTCAGACAGGATAATCCAACTACATGAGAGGAAATCTGAGGGACCAATCTCGTCAAGGCATGTGGAATGTAGTTACTAATAGGAGAATTGTAATTGAAGTCAATGGAAGTCAACTCCAATTGCACATTGAAGCTGTTTGGGTGTTAATCTTGAATCTTCGCCAAGATGATACTTCAAATCATGATAATGTGTAGGGACTTCCCATATATTTAGAATGAAAAGGTAAAATTTTCTCCCCCACACATCACTTGGCTCTAGTTCTATCACTCTCGAGAATGGGCTCTCTCAAAAATAGACATTTGTTTCCACCACATGTGAAATATCGGGATCCCCAACATTCTGGAGGAATCAAAGCCCTCACCATTATGATCTCTCAGAGTAATCGAACTAGACTAAAAATTATTCCATCCATGATTCAAGTTTTCCTTACCATCCATACCTGAACTTTGCATCACAATCAGCATCTCCTGCAATCACAAATTCCATACATTAATTCCCTTTTAAAAGAAAGAAAAACATTTATAGCATCTCATGTAAACAAAACCATTATTCAAAAGTTAGTAAAAAAATCTTGTAATTAACACACTTTCAAGCATATCATAAATCTTCACATATATACTGGATTACCAGGATCATTAGATAAACTTAAGATTTTAGCATTTCACTTCACATTACAACCCGGTACTCGGTATTTAGCTTTACCCACTTACTTTCAAGGACCTTGGTTATACTGGAACTCCATTATACTGGACTCCTTCATACCAGATGAGATCCTTCCATTTGAATTTGCATTACCTTTCATCTTTCACATTTTTTTCATACCCAGTATTCAGTGCCCAAAACACTTACATTACGAAGTACTTTTATTACCAAATATTTTTCTCTTTACTTCTGGTGATCTTCCAATCTACTAGCTCCTGCCATAAGAGTTATTTTTCACTTGGGTCCCCAAGTCTTTTCATTCTTGGGGTGTGTTGTGAGACCACACAACACACCAGAGACCACCATAATTTGAAGTAACATATTCAAAATTCTCTTCAACTGCTCGAAAAGCAATACTTCGAAGATACCTGGGCATTTCATAGTGAAAAGTCATCTTGTCTCTCTGACAAACTACAGTACAGAGAAATATTGGTATTTTAAGGATGTTAAATTATTTGGCATTCAGGAAATAGAAAAATATCTCTTAGACATAAATGATTATTATGCAATAAATGATGAACAGTTGTCAAAAGCAAGGCAAGCACGAACATGATACAATTTCAAAGAGACAACAAATTATCAGACTGAATAGTGTGAAAGTCTCTTTGACACTCTGAAAAATAGTTGAAAGTAAAACATCAAAGAGACAACCTTACATCAAGAAGACATGGAGGAAAGTCTCTTTGATTACTCTGATAATGGAAAAAGAATTTGGAAAAATAACCACCGAAGAGACGATTTTAAGTAGACCATGTGATATTGAAGAGAAGTAACAACATGTTTCTTTGAAATTCTGAAATAAGGAATAAAGAGATATCAAAGAGAGGAGCTCATATCGAGGAAAAATGAATGAAAGTCTCTTCAAAACTTTGATAATCAAAGAGGAAATGGATTTTGAAGGGACATTTGCATATCAAATGGAGATGGTCCCAAGTCTCTCTGAAACCCAAGATGTCAAAAATAAATAATCAGATGTCTCTTCAAAATTCTGGAAAGGAAACAATGACACAAGCATGTTGAAGAGAGATAGGGTATCAGTGAAAGTATGAGTAAAGTCTCTTCGACACAACCAAAAGTACTTCTCATTTGGTTGACATAACTAGTGTAGCATTTGAAGAGATCACTGGCATTAATGATTATCATTTATTAGCAAGCTGGTGCAAGTGACATTTATTTACCAAAGATGATGGAAGTGTGACAAATCTTGAATATATCTTGCTTGTAAGATCTCAGAATCTTAATGAGTTGGATCTAAAAATTTAGGACATGGGATCGAGTGATAGTGAGAAGTTTGGAGAAGGACACTATTCCAAGTAAGTATCCTAGACTCAGCTAAATATTTTATTGAAGCTTGCCTGAATTATAGTAGAGCTAGGGTTGTAAAACATGGAAGAAACACTAGAGAAACAAAAAACAAAGAGACATAAAATTGAAATGAGATCATTAAACCAAGATTTAATTGAGCAATGTCCCAGTTTTGATCCAAAGTCCAGATGAGTAGCCCAATTAAACCATTTGGTCGAGAAGCTGGAAGATAAGCATAAGATTTAGAAGATGTATGGACTCCACAATGATGGTACGACTTATTTATATATTGTTACAAAAAGAAATATAGGCATACGCCTAGGTCGAACCCATGGAATATGAACTTAGGAAAGCTAGTAGTACCCAACATATTTGTTAATGTGGAGTTAATCAAAGTGTTGGCCAAAATCTATAACCCTAAGATGAGGTCAATTCATTCACATGATGAGTCACATTTTATCCTCATCACTAGAGATTATATTTCCATGTTCTTTCAATTGGATAGTTCTAAGAAAATTCCATTAAGAATTAGGGATCTTTTGGAAGAGTATTGTGTCATGGATACAAGTTATAAAAGGTGGAAATTACCCTTGCATAGACCCCGTGATACAAGAAATCAACTCAAAAGGTTTCCAACAATGAAAGACCTCTATTTTCTATGGATTTATTTGAAGAATACTATCAATATACTTATTATTCGGCTGGATAGGTATTTGGAATTGATGTCCCTGCAGAGATGTCCATTGCTTCTAGGGTCCTGACAACAAATGGTCAAATCCAAGATGCTAGGTCATTTGACTATGCAAAATACTTAGCTGAGGTTATAAATTCTTTACTTGCTGCCATAAAAAACAATAGTGATTCAATCAATTTCAAACAATACTCCCTGCTTATGCACATGATCTTGTATGAGGGGAAAATAGTGGGGATGTGGGGAGAAGAGTTGAGAATCAAAGACATGGATGATGATGAGAACCTAAGTCCAGTGCAAATGCGGACCTCAATTTGGGATAGCAGATGTGGGAAGTCCTATTATTTGTACTTTGAAGAATAATTCATGAAGCCCTTGTACAAACTATTTGGTCACCATTGTGATTATAATTTATCCCTTGAAATATAGAGATTTCTTAGGCCTAAAGAGAAAAACCCAAAAGGGAAGGTGAATCATAACTAGGGAGATTGGTATGCATATGTGGAATGCACTGCGATAAGAGTATATGGGTTTGAGGCTACACCATTCGTCTTGCCTAAAATAGTTTCAGATAGAGTTGCATATCTTGAGATAATAAGGCAATTGGCTTAATCTGACTATATGCATCTTAAGAGTTATGGAAAACAATCTCTTATTCCTTCCACTTTGTGTTTTGGTGATTTCACTATCCTTTATGACAAGGGATATGATTCAGTTGGTAGCAAAATAGACTACTATAGCATGCCACTAGGAAATAAGAGGGAAATTTTTGACCCTGAACATTTCATTCATAATGCTAAGATGACACAAAAGTTAAAAAGATATGAGCATGTGTTTTTTGTAGATGATGTAATTAAGAGCTGCGATGAAACTTAGGCAACAATGAGAAAGGTTGTATACAATAGGATAGTGATGGCAGAAGCATGGAGGAAAGGCCATGACCCACTATACACATATTCCTTTCATGAAATACAAGATCCCATGGAAAGAGTGGAGCAGTTGATCTTACATGAAGAAGAATTTATTAAAGATATACCCCTCATAGCTTTTGAAGAGGAGAGATGCTCATTCTAGGAGGCAAGTTGAAAAAATTATGCCTTCAAGTCATTCATCACCACAGTCCACTTCCGATATTATCTTTTTAGTTGACACTCCTATTATAGTTGAAGATGATATTGAAGAGGAGGAGGAGGTTACACAAATAAATGCTCTTTCCAACCCTAAGTATGAACTACCACTGAAAAGAAGTGTAATTTCATTTGATGCCTCAGATAAGCTCTCTGATGATGTGAGAAATTGGGCAAGCCAAGAGTTCATATCATATGATGCTTTCATTCAAACCCCAAAATTCAAACCATTCATTTATGAATACAAGGGGAAGATGATAAGAGAAAGAGTAAAGGAAATTATCCCTGAGCAGGAAGCCAATGCCTTGAAAGAATTGCAAGAAGAATTTGATAGGGAGATGTAAGGTATCACCCCTGAAAGAGGAAGAGAATTTCTACAAGAAGTTGGGGTTATGCTCCTCCCTAGGTGGGATATTAGCTTAGCCATAGTCTTTGACAACTTCATGAAGAGAGAAAACAAAACCTTATAGCTAACTAATGAGGCTAGTGACATGATCTATACTAGCTCGGGATATAATCCAGACAATGCTACTCTATAGATTTGGGCCCTTTACCCACTAGGGAAAAGGCCCTCACTTATTAACAACCCTAATCAAGTATTTGGTCATCTTTTAGTGCAAAGAATAGGGGATACAAATCATGTTGAGATAGCAGAACTAAATGTCAACATTGCTAAATTCACCAAGGCCTAGGTTGAGAAATTGATAAGAGAATAAGGGGTTGGCTTCTAAAAATGAGAGACTAAAACAAGAAGTAATTAACTACTACAATAAGTTTCCTTCCTCTTCTGGTCTCTATTCCCCATTAATAATTCATGAAAAAAAGGTACTTGAGGCTATGTTTGAAACCACATACTGGAAATGAAAGCATGAAATATCTTAGAAGAAAAATGAAGAATTGAGAAAAGAATTAAAGACCAATAAATTTGAGATGGATTCAGAATTGGTATGCAAGAGATTTGACAAGATGTTCAATAAAACTAACAAAGTTTGGGAAATTCACAGTAAGACATTCGTAGCATACCAGGAACATGATAGATTACACAACAGGATGAAAGAGATAGAGGAAAAAATAAAAGCTAAAGGGGAAGGTGGTGAACAAATGCTTCAGAAGCACCAAGAATTGATGAAAATGCATGATGATTTCCACAACATATTAACACAAGAACTGGATGATTTCAACCAGCCTTTGAGCATGGCTTTACCAAACTTCTTCGATGAAGGGAGTTGAAAGATCAGGATGTGTGGAAGGATGAAATTTCTCAATATTTACTAGTCGCTCTAGATGAAATTAATGATGATGAAAGGATGATAGAGAAAGCACATGTACAACTAGGGAAAATTTTTGATCTCGAGTATGCCATGAAAGACATCATCAATAATGGTGATGCTTATGCAAAAATAGGATACATTGAACCTTTATCAAAGGTTAATTTGTTTATTTCATGAGCCAAGGAGTATAGGATTATCAAAGTCTCACAGTATTTGATGCATTATCATGGAGTATAGACCTTGGGAAGATCTTCAATGATCACAGGTACCTGATGGAGATTAACAAATCATGGTGCATCATGGATTATTTACAAACTTCTCACTTTCTATGTTTATGTTTATTCCAGTTAATAGTGTTTAGTTATGAAACAATCTAACTTTTTGTAAAAGGCCTGAAGCTTGTAGCTTCCCACATATATAAAGGGAAACCAAGGCGAAATGAAGAATATATTAGATTAGGATTATCAGTAGAATAGAAACCATATCAGCATACATATTTTATAGCATAAAAGAACTGCTATATAATGTGTTATTTTTGAAGTAAATACAATGGAGAAGAAAATTTGATTGCCTGGCTAAATTCTAGTGTCAATTGTTTGTTGATGATATTCGATTATTTGGTTGTCTCCAACTCAATGCTTTATTATTATTTAAATTGGTCTATCAAGTTCAATTTATCAAGGAACATTTGATGTTCTTGTGTGGTGTGATTAATTAGTTTCTTTAAAAGAATTAAAATCCTTTTAGTCAATCACAGTAATATGAAAGTGTTATTTGGATTGATAAGAAGAGCCCTATAATTGATAGAATTATCATATTATCTCCAATTTTGTTCTATCTGGTCATTCAAATCAAAATAATATTTGATTTGTCAAGGCACACTTGTCACTTTTTTGTGATTCAGTTTATTGGTTCCTTCAAAAGGATTAAAACTCCCTATTAATTAATCAAAGTAATATGATAAGAATCATCTAGATCGATAAGGAGAGTCTAATAATTACATTATTGCACTTTTATACAAGGTACAAATAGTCACAAGTGTTAAGAAATTCGAACTATATCCAACAAGTAAGTCACATATCATTCACCTCTTGACTCCATTAACCCAATAGAACTAGGCACTGGTCATTACACATTCCATTATAGAAACCTCAAAAAATCCCATTCATATCTTCACATCTTAATTTCAGCATTAGGAGTAGGAGTAGCTAACAAGCCTTCATCTATTCCACATTTTATGTCATTGTGGGTAGATACTTAAAACCAACCAAGTCACACAACTTGCTAAATCTGCATTAGTCATCAAGGTTCACCCACCTAGGTTTAGTAGAGCCTGAAGTGTAGAGAGTCATCAACCACATATGTTAACTCTGTTTGTTAGTTTAAAAATGTTGTAAGCTTGATCATAGAACTTGGAATCCTCTTAGGATTTACAACCTACATTTTTGAGACCTAACACATCCCAACCACTTATAACAAGCTTTTTGGAAGTTTCTAGAATTAGGGTTTTACAAAGTCATTTTTCATTTTTCACTTAACAAAAATTAACTACTGACCTCTTGATGGGAAAAAAGGGGGAAAAACTTCAAGGGATACACCCCCAAACCCATGCTATTAGGGGTTGCCACCCTCAAACCCCTGCTATCGAGGGATGCCACCTCCAAACCACGACAAGGAAACATAAAGAGTGTATAGTATTTTCATGATCAGTTGCCACATACCAACAACATTGTGATCTGAAGCATGCACAAATTCCTTATGCTATCACTAAGCAATCATAGTAACATAATATTAAGTAAAATGGTCTCAAGGTCCCCTTCTCAAGACCCTTCTATACATTCCCTAGTACCTTCCCCTTGGTTGTGTAAGGGGGTTAGCCTTAAGAAGGAAGGTACACAAGAATCACACACAAGAACTAGGGGAGAATGGATTACAACCAACCAATACTAGTCCCATTAGTATCCCTATCCTCATAATATAAATTCCCTAGCACATCTACACCCCCATTCGACCTACTAGGGATCCCTCCTAGATATAGTAGTTTATAGCTTTCACATTACGACACATATGACAATAGTAGAAATTAAAGAAGCCTCAAAAGTCAAAAGATAAAGATAAGATGTCAAAATCACAATAAAATCTTGTAAAAGAGAATTAAGGAAAAACCAAAGTAACCAAAAAATATTCAATTCCAATTAAAACCATCCAATCCAAATTAAGTCCTTGAGATAAAAGGACTATCGCAAGACTAAACAAAAATCAAGTAACTCAAGCTACAACACTACTAGCGTCAATCTTAGAAAACATTGAGAAACATCAATGAAAAAGTTAACAATAATACATTTTTTTCATGAAAATTTGCACATCACATGTACTATGTGACTTCTCTAAGCCACTTAAGGGGTGGAGGGGAATGGTGATCTCAATCCACATATATATATATATATATATATATATATATATCTAGAAAAAATTATAGTGGCCTCAAACCACTTAGAAATATGGTGTTCTCAAACCATAAATTATCCACATAATTTAACCAAGCATGGTCTCACACAATCCAGGACGTGCAAATCAATCAACCATAAAAATTGAAGTAACCCACATAGATTTTTAACTATGTTCAACAATATAAATATCCCTTGACTAAGAATGCTCTTTCAAAACTCTTGTCACAACATTGTTAACCCTTCTATATAGATGATACAACCAAATTAATTCCATAATGATTCATTTTCATAAAACTTGAATTTTTCTACTTTATATCATGTAAATAGTTGATAACATAGTCAAATAATTTTTCTTACTCTGTTTCCAACACTACTTATGGCCCAAGATTGGTGAAACTTTACCTTATATAAAATTGGAGCAATAATGATATCTCGTACCCTTGAAACTCCATTCAATACCCATGTCTCATAATATCCAATAGTTGTAACTCAAGTAAAATTTATCTAGTGTTAGGCACACAACTCCATCCTCAACCCATGGGATACAAAACTCAAGGAGACACAAGGGATTGCACTATGTACCAACAAAATTTGGTCCTAAAGAGGGGTAGAAAATCCAATTCAACATTCCAAAGGAATTAATAATCTTCCAACATCAATCCTTGGATGACCTGAAGGAAAATCACAATGTTCCAATGTACAGGGGTACTCCCTCAACCCCAAGTGCACTAGTGGAGCCTTCTAGTTGGATTTATATAAAAATTAATATACATGATCTACTTTTTATAGTTTTATGGTGTTGAATTTACACATTGTTACTTCCAATGTTAAGGAAACACAAGATGAAGCTATTGATACCATAGTCCAAGTTTTGTTTCTTTTCATAAAACTGTTATATTTTCAATTTTCTACTGGAATCTATAAGTATATCCTACTATCAAAATATTTTGCATTTAATTTAGTAACTTATGAAAAACATCTAATCTTTTACACTGACCAATTATTTAACTTTAAATTATTATCAAGGATTTTCAAATAATCAACAATTATAGGTTACCAATATTTTCAAGTTTTCAACCAAAAATCAAACATATGAACAACATAGAGTTCAATTCATAACAAGAGGCTATACTTTGAATAAAAATATACAACTTAGCTAGCTAATTTTCCTAATTAATTTGGGGATAATAATCAAATGTCATCAACATCTAGAGAACACAATATCCTAAGAAAAAAAATCCAATTAGAATGACTCTCTTAACTGCAACCCTTTTATTTTAAATTGCCCAAGATATGAACCTTCATTTTTATTTCTATAATCTCTATTGCAGGTTAAAGAGTAAGCCCTAACATCCTTTTCCATTATGAAACATAGGTAACTTATATTTATGATTTAGTTAACTAATCTGGAAAGAGCATAATTTCCATGAGACAAGACTATCATTTCTTAAAACCTAAAATTAAGTACATATAAAACAATTTCTCTCTTATAATTTATTACTTTTTACAAAATGGCTCTAACTAATACTACTTGTATTTAAGAATATTTCTATCCATAACCAAAACCAACCTAGAAACCAATAAAATGAGAATCATTGAAATTAGTTTAAAATTAACAATATAGGTCCTTCCTATATGGTTAAAAATATAAATTATTCCTAGAAAGTAAACCTTTCATAAGGCATAAGTGACCATAAAGAACTCCTTTTTCAAAACTAAACAATTTTCTCATTACATCCAAACAAGATGTAATAATTCAGATAAACACATTACAATCAAACTTTGATAAGAATCTAATATGTTTAATATTAAGAATAAGAGAAGATAGCATTGGGTTTATTACACAAGGTGTAACTATCATGATATTTCTCTTGTAACGTAGTCTCAAAACTTAGGACTAAAACCTTTTAATTTATCAAAACTTCATCTTAAGATATTCATAAAAGAACTTTTGTTTCACCAATTAAGATTACTTGACTATAGAATCATTGCACATAAAATTATTCATTTGTGTCTTTTTACTTTCCCTTTTTATCCTCCTACTGTGACTTACAATACTTAAACCAATTAGGACCCTACGCAATACAAATCTGATTACACAACCCCAAAGTTCCTAGTGTTTGAACTTGGCTATGATACCAAATGTCATGCCCCAAATTTTACTCAACCCAAAACAAACACAACTACCAGAAAAGTTCTACTTGCTAACACCCTTGAGGTAGATTCAACTTTTAAAGTTAATCTAAAATTGATGAAATCAAGTTTACGATGTCATCTTATCATCTAAACTAACTTAGTTTTCCTTTTTTCCAAGTGGTTCAAATTTTAAACATTAACAATCTTTCCTAGGTGGACTAAGGTATAAAAAAAGATTACTCTTTTAAATTATTGTACTAGTAACAATCATAAATTTCTTCTACATTTGTTTCTCTAGTTTAATAATTAAGAGAAATATCTTTGCATAATAAAACTTGACTATTAAGATTTTTATTTAAATGATGAAAATAGCTATATTAAGTAAATAACCTTACACAAATATGCATGCTTGAAGCAAATTAAAAAGTAATATAACTTCACTATTAACATCAATAACGAAAGCACTAACATTATGCCAAGATAATTTAAATGATAGATTGCCTTAATTTCAAGGTTTGTTATAATAAAAAAATTTGCCTATTATTTTGTTTAAAAATTCAAGTTACTTACTATGTTTCAACTCCTTGATTAAACTAAAGTTTTCATATTCAATTCGTAAAATCATAACATAAAGGTTATGAAGCAACTTGGGTTGGTTGTTATCAAGTTATATTCTAAATTAGTCAAAAGAAAATACTTGGCGAGCTAAAAACTTCTCAACACTCTGTTTGAAAGAGGATTTAACTACTTAGGAAACCCATTTTAAAAATTCTCTAGAACCTAGACAAATAAACTTAACATATTGCATGAATGTTATGTTTGTGGAGGCATTTTAACTTATAATGTAAGCACTTTCATAACGTTAGATCTAACTTCACTATATATAAACTAGTTTGTTTCATTAGCTAATACTAAGTTACTCTCAATGACACTATTCTCATATTAATGAGATAATTATCAACTTGACTATTTTCAATATGTTCTAAAATTATTTGATATAATTTTTTAAACGCGCTCTTCTTATTATTGTAAATAATTTTCAACATATTAGCTTAGAATAAATTTTTAACATATTAATTCATTGTTGAATTTGTATAAAGAGATTAAAGCAAGTTCTTATTAAAATCTAATCACTGTATCATTATATTTTTAATAATACATATTGTCACGATATTATTTATATATATATATATATATATATATGAATTGTTTTCAAATAATCTAATAGAATTTTATTATAAATTTTTAGCTAAATATAATTTATTGTTTCTTCTTTAAACTTTAAATTTTAATTGATAAAATACTTATTTAACATTTATTTATCAGTGTTTTAATGTTTTATAAATACTTTTAGTACACAAATTTTCTTGTTTGGTTTGCAACACCAAAGTTTGCTCTTACATTTGAAGCATCGCATTGCCAGGAACCATTTAAAACTTTGATTTATTTCTGATCTGCTCTTTTCATGAATTAAATATTGTTTTCATATATATAGGTTTTTCTTAGCAACTAATGTTTATACATAAAGGCTAATTAAACTTGTTGTTTTTAAAAAAACTTCTTGTAAAGCCATCAAAGGATTTTTAAGAGGGGTGCTGGCTGTTAGGTGCCTGCAAGAGACTTTTTTTTATAAGATGTTTTAGATTTAAGTTTCCCAATTAAATTTCAGATTTAAGTTTTGTTAAAGAACAGATTTACATGGCTCTATTCTACCTGCAAGAAATCAGATTTTAGTTTGTCCAAATTTTGTTAAAAAATGCTTGATAATTTTGTATGAAAATTCACAGTTTGAAATTTTTAATCAGCACTTTATTTTTCTAAATTAATAGTTGCAGATATATGCACTCTAATATGATTTTTATATGGAAAACTATGAAACTGGAGAATGTCGCCGCGCGGAGGTCTGGTTCGCGCTAGGGCCTGCGTGCCCTAGCCCGACCTGCGTCTGGTCTGAGCTCACTGGCGAGCTTCTTTGCTGCTCTCGGGGGGGTGTTATCTTGTTAGCAGGGGCGTGCACTGGTCAGACAGGGGACTTGGCCGTTTTTTAGCCCGTGGGTGGGCACTTTCAGTCTGCTTTCTGCCTTTTGTGAGTCCTCGGTGGGGGGCCTGCGCTGTTCTGAGATTGTGGGGATTCTGCCCCTTCTCTCTCTCTCTTTTTTGTAATGTCCTGGTTCGTTGTTGCATGGAAAACCGTAGTATAACCTCCTCTCAGCTTTCCTTCGGAGATATGGAGATGGGTGAGCCGTCTTCTATGTTGCATGTCAGTGATAAGGAACTGACTGGTAAACCCCAATCTGGGGAAGGCGTTTTCCCTTCAAAAGAGATGTTTCGATTAAGAAAAGTAAACGGATGTTTACAGAGATCCGAAGACCGGCCAGTTTTGGTTATTCAACCTGAGCAAGTTTCGGAGGATGTCGAATACTGGTGCAATCATGCCCTTATTTGCAAATTTCTGGGTCTTCGTCTTTCTCTACCGGTGTTGGACTCCTGGGCTCGTCGGGTTTGGAATCCTGAAGGTGATATGGAGATTATTTTGGCAGCTAATAACTATTTTCTGGTCATCTTTTCTTGCATGTCAGATAGGAATAGGGCTTTTGAAGGAGGCCCTTATTTCTTTAACCAGGTGGGGCTTTTCATCAAGCCTTGGCACATGGGTTTCAACTCTGCTGAGGAGATCCCCTCGCGGGTACCTGTGTGGGTTCGTCTGCCGAGGCTCCCTTTGGAATTTTGGAGGGAAGATATTCTTCATTCAATTTCAATGCTGCTTGGAAAACCGGTGGGATCGGCTACACAAACTCAAGACCGTAAGGTAATTTCTTTTGCCCGTATTTGTGTAGAAGTTGATTTAAATAATCCGTTACCAGACTCTATGGAAATCCGTATGGGATCTTCTTCCTGGATCCAACAGCTAGATTATGAGACCCTCCCGTTTAGATGCCGAATTTGTCATGAATATGGTCACTTACACCGCAAATGCCCCAGATTTAAGCCCTTCCCCTCGGCTGCCTCTAGACCTTCTAAGGGAGACAAAGGGAAGGATCCTGTGCCTAATGAACCTGCAGATAGCGAGGGCTTTGTTCAGGTTAAGCCCCGTAACAAAGGCAAGGGTAAGAAGAGAACTTGGTTGGATAGTCACAATGACGACACTTTTAATAAATTTGATGTTCTAGAAGATTTGGCCCAGGAGGAAGGTATTCCAGTTGAGCTCTCTTCTGGGGCTAAGGGTATGCATGAAGGTCAGGATGAGGATGCAAAGAAGGAGGATCAGAGTGTATCTCCAGGGGACCTTCTGGCTGATCAGACGGCTCTGGATCTACCTTCTCAAGTTTAGGATATAAGGGATCTCCAAGGGTTACAGGCTCTGAAGGGAGCTGTTGTGACGGTGCCTGACCCCCCTGCTCCTAAGGGGGCCTCAGACTCTGTGAAGGGTAACAAAGCCCCTCCTGCTTTAGGCTTACACCAGAAATCCTTTAAAAAGGGGCTGCTTGATAAACCGGTAAGGAGTGGCAGGAAGACTGATCAAGAGAAGGTCAAGATTATTGGGGATACTTTGGTTGAGGCTGGGTCTGTGAAACCTATTGATTCCCATTTCTCCCACCCCCATAAATGATTGTGCTATCATGGAATGTTAGGGGGTTGAACAGCATCCCTAGACAAAAGGTTGTTCGCAGATTAATTGAATCTCAGTCTCCTGATGTGGTTTTTATTCAGGAAACTAAGCTTACAGTGGATGGTTTGGCTAATTGTGCATTGCACATCTGGCCCCAGGGCAATTGGCAAGGGGTGGGTGCTTTGAACAGTTCAGGGGGGTTGGCTTGCTTCTAGAATCCAAGGAAAGTGCTCCCGTTATGGTGGATTTCTAGTCGGTCTTCTATCTCCCTGGTAGCCTCTTGTTTTGTGACTGGAGAAAGGTGCCTCTTATCCAATATTTATGCTCCTACTAATCTCTCAGGTAAGTCAATTCTCTGGGCTCACATCAAACTCATGCGGGCCTTAGACCCTTTTCTCCCATGGATTATGGCTGGGGATTTTAATGCTGTTACGGGTCTAGATGAAAAACGAGGAGGGTTAGCCAGGTTGGACCCCTCTGCAGATCTTCTTAGGGATATGATTGGCTCCTTGAACCTCATTGATGTGAAGCCAACCAATGGTGTCTTCACATGGAATAATAGGAGGTGTGGTGTTGAGGCTATCTCAGAAAGACTTGATAGATTTTTGGTTTCTTGCTACTGGATGAACAGTAGGTTGACCACCAGCTCAGAAATTCTTGATTGGAGAGGCTCCGACCATTGGCCGATCAAGCTCTCTGTCACCATGTATGGAGTCACCAAAAACCCCTCTTTCAAATTTCAGTTAATGTGGTTAAGAGATCAGTCTTTGCATGATCTTATGTTAGATTGGTGGTATGAGGGGAGGCCCGCTCATGGGACAGCCATGTTTACCTTTTGTAAGAGGCTTCAACATGTGAAGTACAGGCTTAAGAGATGGAATAAACAATGTTTTGGGAACCTCCATGCTCAGAAAATGGCTGCTCAGTCTAAGTTGGATAACATCACTCGTATGATTCGGGACCAAGGGCTGACCTCTGATCTAAGTATAGCTGAGTCCTTGGCTCTTAAGGGTTTAGAAGAGTGGGAGCTTCGGGAGGAGATCTTTTGGAAGCAGAAATCTCGTGTTGATTGGCTTCAGGAAGGGGACAGGAACACTGCTTTCTTTCATAATTCGGTTAAGGCTCGGAGGCAGGGAAATTCTATCCCCTCTTTGGTTTCGCCTGAAGGGGCTCAACTCTCTTCCTATGGTGATATGTCCAAGGCTGCGGTCAATTATTTTTCAAACCTTTTTTCTAGAGAGGATCGTGCAACTAGGAATGAGGAGAGGGCCATCTTGGATTGTATTCCCCACCTAGTCTCTGCTGAGATGAATGGGGCTCTCTTATGTCCTATATTGTTACCTGAATTGGAGAAAGTGGTGTTTAACATGAAAAGAGGTAAGGCTCCCGGCCCAGATGGGTTTCCTATTGAGTTTTTCCAAGAATTCTGGGAAATAATCAAGTTTGATCTCCTCGCGGTGGTTCAAGAATCTCACAAGAACAAAAAGATGCTCAAGTCCATGAATTCTACTTTCTTGGCTCTCATACCTAAGAAGGAAGGGGCTAATCAGCTGGTTCAATTTAGACCTATAGCGCTTTGTAATGTGGTCTACAAGATCATCACCAAATTGATTGCAGAGAGACTCAAACCACTCCTCGGTTCTCTGATTTCTCCGGAGCAGGGGGGCTTTGTTGAAGGAAGACAAATTTTGGATGGTGTTGTGATTGCTATGGAAGCTATTCATTCTATGGCTAACTCTAAGGAGAAGGCTATGTTCATGAAACTTGATATGGCGAAAGCTTATGATCGTGTGAGCTGGGAGTTCTTACAGAACATCCTCTTGGCGTTTGGCTTTGATGTGGAGTGGGTGACTTGGGTTCTTAGTTGTGTGACCTCATCCTCCTTCTCTGTGCTCATTAATGGGGAGCCTTCTGATTTGTTTAGTGCTTCTCGGGGACTTCGGCAAGGGGATCCTTTATCTCCTTATCTATTCATTATCATGGCGGAGGGTCTGGGAAGATTCATTAAATCTCAGGTGAGGCAGGGTCTTATCCAAGGTTGGAGCTGGAACAATTCTCTTCCTTCCTACTCTCATCTTCAGTTTGTGGATGATACTGCGTTGATGGGCATGGCTCGGATTAGTGAGGCTGTGAACTTCAGGAGTGCCTTAGACATCTATTTGAAGGCTTCAGGTCAGTGCATTAATGATGACAAATCTTCCATTTATTTCTTTAATACCCCTCGGCTTATTCAAAGCAGGATTGCTAGGATCCTTAGATTTCAGATCGGTTCTCTTCCCTTAATGTACCTTGGGATCCCTTTGGCTTTGGGATCTCAACGTAGAGATTACTGGCAGGGAATTTTGGATAAATTCCGGAGTAAGGTTAGTCACTGGACTTTCAGATGGTTATCTTCTGCTGGAAGAGTGGTTCTTCTAAAGACTGTGGTTCAATCTCTCCCCATCTATAGGTGTTGTGTGCAGGTTCCCCCTTCCACCTTTGTGAGAGATTTTGATGCTTTGTCCCGGCAATTCCTTTGGTCTGGCAACCTTCTCTCCTCGAAATGGAGTTTATTCAAGTGGGAGTGTGTCTGTAGGCTGAAGCATGCTGGGGGCCTTGGTCTTAGGTCTATGGCGCTTGTTGTCACGGCCTTGGCTGCCAAGCTTTACTGGAGGTGGTGCAACAGTCAGGAACAAGACTGGGCCAAAATTCTTGCTCACAAATATTTTCCTGGTGCTGATAGCCTTGATGTGCCGCGGCTTGCTTTGTTGGGTAAAGGTTCTTGTATTTGGGATACCCTTAAGAAGGGCGCTCAGTTGATTAAGGAGGGTCTCTTCTGGATTTGTAATAGAGGCTCTGAGGCGCTCTTTTGGCAGGACTCTTGGGATGGCCACCCTCCCATTCTTTCTAGTTTCCCTCAGCTCTGGCCTCTGTGTCATATTTTTTCTGAGGCGGGATGGATTAAGGTTGAGCATTTTAAAACTGTCAAGCGAATTGGTCAGGTGATGGTGGCCTGTTGGAAGGACCCGCAGGAGTGGCCCATGGGTGGGTCAGATGAGGATCGTGCTATTCTTACTAGAGTTTTGGAGGGCAGGCTCTGCAGCTCCCTTAATGTGAGGGATGCTTTGGGTTGGAGTCCGAGCCCAAAAGGTAAATTTTCAGTTGCTCAAGGCTATGCTATGCTTGACAAAAACTTACATGGTCCTACTGAGGTGCACTGGTGGAAGAAGGTTTGGGACAACTTTTCTTGGCCCAAATGTAATTTCTTCTTATGGCTGGCTGCTCAGAAGAAGTGCCTCACTTGGGATAATCTGCGCAAGCGCGGCTTTCAGGGACCTTCTATCTGCTTCCTTTGTTCGCACAGTGAGGAATGCTCCTCTCACTTGTTCTTTCTTTGCCCCTTTTCTAAAGAGATATGGCATAGATGGTGGGAGGCTTGGCATCATGGGTGTATTCATGCTACCTCCCTAATCGAGTTTTGGGAAAAGCTTGGCAGGTCTCCTGCTAAGACTCCTTTCTTGCAGGTGGCTTGGTCTGTTGGACCTGTTTTGATTCTTTGGAACCTTTGGCTGGAGAGGAACCGTAGAGTTTTTTGTGATTCCAAATTGGGAAGTTTTCAATTGTGGAAGAAAATAATTAGCAGGCTTCAGGAAACTATTCTGGCTAAGTGCGATATGACTGAAAATACTGATCATGGTGACCTTGCTATTCTGCGAAATTTGAATTTGGGGGATAACAGAAGGGGAAACATTGCTGGGAGACGACCCCGTCAGGCCAGGCAACGGGTCTGTCGTGATGGGAGGTGGTCACCTCCCCCTGAGGGGGTTCTTAAGATTAACACTGATGGTTCATCCCGTGGGAACCCTGGTCATGCTGGAGTTGGGGGTATTGGTAGAGGTAATGATGGTGGTGCTATTTTTCTCTTTTCTATTTACAAGGGTCAACACTCTAATAATCTGATGGAGGCCCTTGCTATTAAGATTGCTATTGAGCGTGGCAGCTCCTTAGGTTGGAGGAGGATCATTTGTGAGTCAGACTCTCAGATTGTGGTGGATATGCTAAACAACCAGAGGTTGGATGATGTTAGTTGGCAATTAGCTTCTATTGGCAGACAGATTCTGAGTCTTTGCAGCTCCTTGGTTTCTACCTCCTTTTGTCACATCCCTAGAGAATGGAACAGAGTGGCTGATTGTCTGGCGAAGTGGGCCTCTGAGAATGTGGATGGCTGGAATATTAGTGGAAGGGAGGAGTTACCCTCTGATTATCATGAGACCTTAGAGAGGTTATTAGTGGAAGATAGGAATATGTAAGGTGGTGGTTGGTTTTTCTGGTGGTGGTCTTGGTTTGGTGGGCCTCTGGCCTTTGCTTTGTACTTTGGCTTTGATTGAATAAAATTTTTTACCCCTTTTTTCAAAAAAAAAAAAAATATGATTTTTATATGGTAAAAACTTAAATAAACATAAGTAATTATGTTCTTAATAAAAATATATTTGGTTTGAAGACAATCTATTTAAATTCCTACATCAAATAGAGAACCGAGTTCTCCTTTCTAACTAAGACAAATGCATCAATCTTTCTAACAATGAATGTGCATAAAAAATTACTTTCTTTTTTCAGTTTTGCTTTTTCAATAGTTACTCAAATTTGTAAATATTTACATAAACTACTAGCAAAGCAAAACATTTGTATTTGATAATATTTATATAATTTATTTTTTCTATTATTCTTTTAAAAAAACATTTTCTTTTAACAAAATACATTTTCTTGTACATTGAGTAAAACTATTATTTTCTTTTCTTTTTAAAAGAGTATAAAGTTACATGTTTGAATACATTAAATCAATAAAATCTTATAACTCTAACTCTTTTATTTAAGATCTAAATCGGTTGATTCACATAATATATCATGAAACAAGGAGTTTACTTTTTTACTCAAAACACATTTTCTTTTCTTTCCAAAGATTTGGACAACTCCAAAACACATCTTCAACCTTCATCCAAAACTTGGAAATACACAAAAGAGGAAAAAACACAATATGCCAATGGGCTCTCCACCCATCCATAGGGTTGTGAGAAAACCCACCCTAGAACATGGGAAAGTGCTTAGCCACTTGGAAAGACTCAACACATAACATAAAACACTTTAACACAATGCACTTCACATGTACTCACAAAAAACTCACATTAAACCATTCTCAAATCCCACAAAGACACTTATCTAGCACATTGGTTTACCACAAAGGAAAACCACATAGGGGGAGTGTTAGATGCACAGGACAACTAAGAGGGGGGGTGAATCAATTGTATACTTAAAATATTCAAATCCTCAATATCTTTTCAAACCCTTATCAACCATTAAACCATCATTATGCATTAGAAAAATGTAAACATATGAAACAATAATGAAAACACATCGAAACACATAAGAACGCCAAATTTGTGTGGAAAACCCAAGAAGGTAAAAACTATGGTAAGGATTAGCTCACATATATATGAATTGCAACACTGAATATAATTAGGCTCACTACCCAAAAAAAAAGAGAAAGGATCATTTCCAAGAAGAAAGAAGATGGAAGAAGAAGGTTATAAAGAGACTCACTATCTCAAGGCAACAAGAGAAATCCACCACTGAAACTTTATGTCATCTGCAACCTTTAGCTCACTATCTCTAGTAACTTCAAGCACACTAAAAATGTAGACCATTATGTGCATTGCATTGGTGTCATAGGCATTAAACTCACACTCAATTCACCACACTTAATTGAATTCACATCTTTCGTACACCTTCTACAGATCCACAAACATCTCTAACAATTTATCTTGTTGGTGTTTTTTAAATACAAGTCTAATCTCACATATAATCTATGGATTTTTCCATTTCTATTGATTAATTATATGGAGGGTGATGGGCAAGGTTGTTGATGTCACAACTTGCATCATTTAGTCAATTATTTATCGAACCAGGTGTGTCTCAGAGCTATATGCGATAAGGATGGTTGTCACAAATTTTTGAGGGGGTTTTGCATTGTAAATAGTGACTTTAGGTATTGATTTGAATCCTTCAAGAGCTTTCAAGAGCTCTTAGGAGCTGAACTACAATGACTAATTCCTATGGATTAATTCTATCTTATTTTCTAAACTAAAGTTCTGTTGACTTATTTTTGACTTCATTGGACTTGATTGAGACTGATTCATGGAGAAAACTAACATTTTACTTTAATTCTTAATTTAAAATATGAAACCCAAATTAATTCTATTTTGCTTTAAAAGAAATATATCTTAAGATTTGCTGGAAATTAAATGTTATTTTAAGAACATAAATGAACTGCAAGGGAATGACAACTAATCTAGAAAACATAGACACTAAATTCCATGAACATATTTTCAACAAACTTCAATTCCATCTTTTCATAAGTTTCCATCATTACTTCTAATTAAACTCAACAAATAATTACCAAACTTAATTACTTCAAACAACATCTAAATCTAATTAATCTAATAAACCTTATAATGATTCTAACAACTTAATCTAACCATGATAAACTACACTCAAAAGTGATTCAAGTAGAAGTAACTATCCATATTTAACATCCAATAACTGAAAATGATTCAACAACTTATCATTCCAGAATTAACATCTAACACTTCAGATTTAATATCAATGAACAAAAATAACATAACTTAGTAAAATACCAACACAAGATCAGTCCCTTTGGTTGAGTGGGCCCTGCTCTTCCTTAGGTAAGATCCCTTAACACGGTGATTGAGTTAACTTCTTGCTTTTATTCAATTTGATCAAAGTGGGACATAGAACAAAGTATTTCCATCGATTACAAAATTATAATTGAAAATTATCTAACTCCTATCTAAAACCGAAACATGGATATTTATAAACATATCCTTATTGAATTCACAACATGGCGATTAACTAGCAAGATTCAAGGCATCTAACTAAAGATTAAAACAAAACTAAAGGAAAACTAAAACTAGACTAAAGCAAGACATAGAGAAATATGCCAAATTGGCACTAGAAGTAGAAGTTCCATAACTGACTAATAAGAAGTTGATTTGGACTTGAGTGATTCATCATCCAACTGGGCCCATCAAGTGACATGATTATTTCCTTTGATTAAACAGAGAGTTTAACCACATCATCAATCTTTAAAATACCCTGTTCAAAACCCTTAGGAAAAGGATAACAATTATGGTAGTAAAAGATCAACGCAACATAATTATCTCATTAATATCATCATAAAGTAATGCATCTAACATAAACCATTACTTCAAATATATCCACTAATTTAGCTAAACTTAAAGCAAAATAAGTAAATATGTTAATCTATAATCTACCACCAGTCATGTCAATTAACAAAAATAACAAGTATTTTAAACATAAAATGATTTAAATGAAAGCATTTTGAGTCTCTCATCATTTTCTTCCCCACTTGTTCTGGACCATGTCCTCATGGTTCCTCATCAAGAATTATGGTAGCCTCATTTTCCTTGTTTAGTGCCTCCATCCAAATGCAACAGTCAAACACTCCTTCCCTGTACTGGTGTGGAAATCTGCTATTGAGTGCAAAGCCATGGTTTTTTCTTAGCTTTTCAAACCATGGTCTTAACACTCCCTCAGGTATATTGGCTGATTATTTGAGCTTTGGAGTGGGCATAATGATAATCGACATTTTGAACCTCATTCCAACCCAGAATTCTTTCTGCTGCTCAATCAAAGTGATCACATGTCTGATTCTTATCAAACTCCATCTAATATTGTTTGGACTTATTGGTTCTCTTCTTCTAACTGACTCAGGAATGAGTTGATATCTTTCCTCACAGGATTGTATTGTTAATGGGGGAAGTGTTCCCTCTATATTCTAGAATACAAAAATACTACTGAGCAAGTTTGAAACATAAAGAGGATTAATGTGATTGATCCTTACCACTTATCTTATTGCTTTCATAAATTTCTCTGCATGGGGCATTTTGGGCCTCATTGGTAAACCATAACTTCTTTGAGCCTCCTTATATTTGTACATTCTACTTCACCATTCTATTTGATTCTACATTAAGGAGACAAATGATCTGATTTGCAGCTCACCAACATAAACATTTGACATAGAGTCATCATTATCCCCTATTAAAAATCCATGCTGGAAAAACTCACACATTTGATTTTGAATGTCAGGGTGGCTATGAAAGTAATCCTGTAGAAAATCTCTATCATCATGATAATCCAGGCTTCTCCCTAAGATTAATTGATTAAGCTTCCATTCTAGAAACCTTTCTCTAAGAAACAAAGCATAAACCCCTACTGGTCTTCTCATGGAAAGTATCGCAAAACTTATTTTTGTTGCTTGCTCAAGTCTTCTTTCAATCTCTTTTTTTTCTTCCTCTAACTTATGCACTTGCTTTTTCAATTGTTTATTTTCCTCCTTAAATTTTTAATTGCTCTTCCTTTTGCTGCAATTCTTCTTTCAATTTTGAAATTTCTTCAGTATTTGCTAATGCTTGTACACTAGCTTGTTGTAGGGCATCCTTAGTTTTACTCAATTTCTCTCTATATCTTGCTTCATTTTGTTCAATTTTCCTTTCCATTTCCTGAGTTTTGTTGTAGGATTGTTGCAATTCTTCTTCTTTTCTTCTCAATTTCTCTTCAAGGAATTGCATGTTTTTCCTTTCTTTCTCTAATTCAACTTCTAATCGAGACATTTTCATATCCCTTAACAATTCCTCAGTCTTTAACTCCTCTTCATTCAATTTTTCATGGATTTCTTCTTCTTCAATGAATGGTTCTTTTCCTTTTCTTTTCTCATAATGTGGAGAAGGTGTAGGGGATCTCACAGTCTCCTCTTGTTCAAATTCCTCTAATGCTTCTTTCTCTTTAGATTGTGCCTCATATTCTTCAACATAGTTGTGGATTTCAAAAATAGGGGTTCTTTCAAGAGTTGGCATTAGGCCTTTAGGGGGACTTTGAGGTTGCTCAGGAGAATCTATTGGTGTATGGGTTTCTTCATGGCCTGCAATAGTTTCTATTGGGCTTTCCAAAATAGAGGTTTGAATTATAGGTGTCTCTTCAAGGGTGGACACAATGGTCTCAGCATGGCTAGGGATTTCTTCATGTACTTCTTGTTTTTTCTTTTTGGAACTAGTACGGGTTACCCTAGAGGATTCTTGTAATTTTCTTTTTCTCCTCTTCTTGGAATATTTTCCTTTCTCAATCCTTGACATTTTAGCTACGGGTCCCCTTGTGGGTTTCCATTTTTGCTTTTCTATGGGTACAAACAAAAATTCTAACCATCCTTGTTTCCTAGATTCTTTCTTTAAGAAATGGTGCTTAATTATCAAATGAATCAACCCCTGGTATTATATGGACGATTCCCCTCTAGACTTTAATCTTAAAATTATGGAAGCAATTTGTTGGAACAAAAATGTTGGAAAATTTATTCTAGCATAGGGTTTTGTTTGTCCATACCTTAAATGTATCAAAATCCACATTCTCGGTCCTAATATAGTACCATATTGCCCTTCATAGGTGAAAATTTTCATAAGCCATGTTGAAGCAGTCCTCTAAGGCTCGTCTAAACTTTGGCGAGTAGTTACACATTGGTCTCCCTTATGCATCAAAATTTTCAGCCTCCTTTCAAGTTCTTGGTGAAATGCAACCACCAATTTCTTAAATTTGACTTGGCCCTTGTTAACTAGTTTTCCTTCAGCTGGAATTCCAAAAATTTCACTTATTATTTCTGGAGTGACCTCAATGATTTCTCCCCTTACCTTGGTGACATTCATGTGAAAATTTCTCACAAATTCTTCAATCATTTCTAGCTGAAAACCTTCATATTGCATTATAAAATCTAGCCATCCAACTTCTGCTAACAATCTCTTGGTTTCTGAATCAAGAGTGAAGTTTTTTGGCTTAGCATTCCTCTTGTTCCCCATCTCTCTCTATCAATAATGGCAGACTTCAAATGTCAAACTAAATTACTTAACAAAATGTGGAATGATTTTTCTTCATTTTTGGAGTAGCCATTTTGAAAATGACATGACATGCCATTAATTTTATACATTAATTTCCTTTACTGCTTTGGATGATTCACACGCCACAAAATGAAGTTTACAATTTAATTCGCAAGGTTGGTGGCATCTTTTACACTTGTCAATATGAACTTGGGAAGATTTTTGAAAAGATAGGCAAATCATAACAAGATTTGTTATTATTACTGACATCATCCAATGTCATATCATTCCTTACATCAACCATCTCGCCGCTTTTTGAAATGATTAAAAGTCATTTATTATTGTCATTAACAACAATATGGTGGAGATGTCTAGACTTATAAATATTTATCTATTTTACATTAGTCTAACTACCTTAGAAAATAATATTCAAAAACAATATTCATATTAAATGCACGCCTCAATTTATTTTGAGCCTTTGAGTTCTTCAGGAGCCTTTAGGAGCTCCCAGGAGCTCTCGGGAGCTTTTAGGAGCTCTTAGGAGCTTTGGAACTTCAAGAGTCATTGGGAGCTATCGAGCCAAATAGAGTCTTTAGGGTCTTTAGCCTTCAGGAGCCTCTAGGAGATTTTGGGAGCTCTTAAGGAGCCTTTAGGAGCTTTTAGGAGTTAACTTAGATAGACTGCCAATTGCTAGTTTTCAGTCATCGTTCTTTTTTTTTTCGAAAGCAAACCACCATTTACTAGTTTTCAATTTACTTCCTTTTTTTGCAAGGAAAACCGCCATTTGCTGATTTTCAATTTACCTTGTTTATTCATGCCTTCTTCAAAGGTTCAAATATCTTCTCTCATGGAAGAAACGTCTTCCATGAGAAAATGTTCAGTTATGTGTTGCAAATAATCTAGAAATTTCTCCTTTGTTGTTGGCTTATGATATTTCTTTAGTCGATGACCATTAACTATCATGACTCTCTTTTCTCCATCAATCGAAACCAATTGGACAAATCCATTTTCAAATACTTGTTCTATCTCATAAGGTCCTAACCATCTGGTATGGAATTTCCCTTTAAACTCTTCAAATCTAGAGTCAAATAACAATGCCCAATCTCCTTCTTTGAACTATCTGGACACAATATGCTTATTGTGCCATTCCTTCCTTTGCTTCTAAATCACCTTTGTATGTTGAAGTGCCTCCCTTCTTATTTCATCGAGTCTGTTGAGCTACAAAATTATACTTTTCTCGGATTCAGGTAAATCAATTCCAATTTCTACTATTGTTTCAATGTTTTTAAATCAAATTTTATTGGCATGACAAGTTTTTTCCCATACACAAGTTCATATGGATAAAATATAGTTGTTGTTTTCCATGTGGTATTATAGGCCCATACTGCTTCATCCAACCTATCTACCTAGTCTATTTTCCTCAATGAAACTGTTTTTGTCAAGATATTCTCTAATTCTCTATTAGTAACCTCCACTTGTCCATTCGCCTAAGGGTGATATGGAAAAGATTTTCTATGAGTCATTTGGCATTTCTGCAAAACTGCTTCCATCATTACTGATACAAACTGCGGTCCTTGGTCTGAAATAATTTCTCTAGGTGCACCAAATCTCTAAAGAATTTTCTTGTACAAAAAATATGCAACTTTATCTTTAGTTGCTACTAGTAATGCTTTCACCTCAGCCCATTTTGTTGCATAATCAGTACAAACAAGGATGTAACATTTCCCTTTTGAAGGTGGATCGATAGGTTCCACAAATTTGATGCCCCATTTTTCAAATGGTTCTAGAGCTATTTGTGGCTGAAATTACATCTCCATGGTTGATATGGGTCTTCCCATTCTTTGACATTCATCACAGTGTTTGACAAAGAATTAAACATCCTTTGTCATTGATGGCCAAAAGTAGCCAATCTTAAGATTTTGTGAATTGTTCTCACTTCTGAATAGTGTCCTCCTTCAAGCTCATGATGGCAGGCATGTACTACATCATAAACATCTAACTCAACTACACATCTATGTAAAACATGGTCAGGGCATAATTTAAATAAAAGGCCATTAATCCACTAAAATCTAGAACTTTCACGACTTAATCTCTTTTTTTGTTTCTAATTGAAGTGACTTGGACATTTCCCTACTACAAGGTAATTTTCCAAATCAGCAAACCATGGTGGATGAATTGATATAGCAAATAGATGTTAATCTAGAAATGTATCATCCACTAGTTCTTGATTATCCTGTGAAACAATTCTAGAAACAAAGTCAGCAACAACATTGTCTTTTCCAGGCTTATCAATGATAGTCACATCAAATTCCTATAGTAATAGTAACCATCTGATAATGTGTCCACCTACTACAGCCTTGTTCATTAAATATCTAATTGTAGCATGGTCTGTATGTACATAAAATTTGTAACCTATAATATAATGCCTAAATTTATTTATTGCATATACTACAGCTAAAAATTCCTTTTCTGTTGTATAATTTCTTTCAGCAGGATTTAAATTTTTGCTAACATAATAAATTGCATACATGGCGTCATTGTCATCTTTTTGTCCTAACCTTACTCCAATAGCTAGATTAGATGCATCTGCATGCATGTGAAATGGTTCTCCCCAAACAGGTCCTTTAATGATCAAAGATGTTGTTAAAGAGATTTTTGACAATCTTCAATCCATACAAACTCCTCTTCTTTCTTGAGTAGTGTAAACAGTGGTGCTGCAATTTTACTAAATCCTTCTATAAACCTTCTGTAATACCCAACATGCCCAAGAAAACTTCAAACACTAGTTTGGTTCTTAGGGATATCAATGTTCTGTATGATCTCAACTTTCTTGGAATCAACCTTTATCCCCTCTTTTGAGATGTGATGTCCTAGAACAATGCCCGCTATCATCATAATGGAACTTTTTTCATGATTGAGTGATAATATATGATCTTTATAGTGTTGTAAAACCTTTTCTAAGTTTTGTAATGCCTCATCAAATGTTTTAGCATGGACTGTAAATTCATCCATATAAATCTCTACACAAGAAGTGGTGAAATCTGCAGATATAGCAAGTACGCTCTTTGTAATGTGGCTGGCACATTACATAGTCCAAATGGTAAGACTGTATATGTGTATGTACCCCATGGATAGGTAAAGGTAGTTTTGTCTTGATCTTCAGGGGCTACTTGGATTTGGTTATATCCACTAAAACCATCAAGAAAAGAGAAGTAGTTGCTACTTGCTAGGTTATCGAGTCCCTAGTCGATGAATGGTAATGAAAAATGGTCTTTCTTTGTTGCTTTATTCAATTATCGATAATCTATACACACACACCATTTACCATTCTTCTTTGGGACTATAACTAATGGTGAAACCCACTAAATATCATAGATTGGGTATATGAACCCTACTTTGAGAAGCTTCTCTATTTCTTTTTTAATAATGTCATGAAGAATAGGATTGATACGCCTTTGTCCTTGTTTGATTGGTTTTACATCTTTTGTGTAAATGTGGTGACTAAAAATTGATGGATGGATTCCTCTCATATCAATATACTCCCAAGCAAATGCTTTTTTTTTGTTTTTCTAAAATTTCTTTCAATTATTTTTCTTGCGTTGGGGATAAAGATGAATTTATATTGAGAGGTTTATCTCTAGCTACTGTAATCTCTTTGTTGTCTTTGGTGGAATCAATGGATTTTTTAACAAGTGTATTCAGAGGACAAGAATTTTGTTCATGTAATGTTGTTTGATAATACACTTTCTCCATTTATGAAGTAAAATCTTGTTCCTCATATTCTTGAACATGTTCAACTATAGTAACCATGGCTAACTCCACAATACCGTCACCTTCTGATTCTAAATCTTCATCCACCCAAAGTTGGGTGTTTGGTTGAATTGATGGTTGTCCTGGTGGATAGAGTGATAATTCTTTCTATTTTTTACCATTTGATATGATCATGCTTCAAAATATATAATCAATTAAAGTGGCAACAGTAGCTAACCATGGTCTGCCTAAGATGATTAGATATCCAGAATCTTTCTTTATGGCTTTAAGAACCAAAAATTCAACTGGATATTCCCATGTGTCAATAGTAACCATGATCTCTTCTATAATACCTTTTGGCTTTGTAGTAGATTGGCCAGATAACTATAAAATAGTTGTTGTTGGCTAAATAGTTGCAATACCTAGCATTTGAACCATATCAGATGTGATAACATTTATGGCAACTCCTAAATCAATTAGGACATTGTTAACCTCCACTCCATTTATACTCAAGGTAATTACAAGACTTCCAAGATCATTATATTTCTGAGGAAGCAATCGTCTTGATAATGCATCAGTTAGTTTTGTCCCTATTTGTATTTTGGGAGGTAGCTTCTTCTTTCTCCCTGGAGTTTTCATGCAAAGATATTTGACTAACCAGTTTATCTCCAGTATGTCCTTAATGGCTTGCAACAATGGTATTTCAATTTTTATTTTCTTCAATTCACGAAGAAGTTGAGAATCAACAACATTCATGTAGTTGGGTTGAGAGTTTCCAGGAGTTATTTCTTCCTTCAATCTCTCAGGGTAAGGTGCTTGATTGATGTTTTGTTCCTCTTCAATTTTTTGCATGTCTGTTGAAGTGTCAATTTCTTCCCCGTCTTCTTGAGCCTTTTATGTGGGTTTAGATTGAATAGTTGGATTTCTTAGTTGAATATCGTTAGCATCAATTACGTTCAAATTAGGGGGAGTTGCATCATTACAGGTATTTCTAGGATTTGCAACTGGTTGAGTTGGTAGTTGAGGCTGATTTACCTGGTCATTAGTGACTTTAGGAGCATTTATCATAGGGATTTTTTGTCCCCAGGGATGTTTTTTCCCTTGGTTTTACCATGGTTGGAACTGCGTCTGGTTTTGTTGCCACGATGGCTGATTTAACTGCCATTGCAGTTACTGATTAGCTTGCCATTGTGATTGGTTCCATTGGGGATTCATCCATTCAGGTTGTCCCCAATATATAGGTGGTGCTTGTGGCTGATATGGAGGGATCCATTGGTTATGGTTCTTCCAAGGGTTTTGATTCCAGTTTGATTGAGAACCATACTATCTTTGATTTTCATTATACCCTATGTTTTGAGGTCTTTGGCCAACATAATTAAGCTCCTCTTCGACCACTGGTGGTTTCTTCAGATTGATTTTTATCCCAACCAAAAGATTATAGGAACTTGTTGGGTGTGTTTTCTCACAAATCTCATAGATTTCAACTTGATCCAATGGACATTCTCTTAAAAGGTGTTTTCCCCTACACTTGGAGCAATAAATAGACAATGGTTGAGTGGTCTTCTTATCTCCTTGCATATTGAGATGAAGAAGTAAGTTAGTCTTCATGTTTGCTAATTCCTCCATTACTTTTGACACATTAGTTGTATGAGCCTTGTTTCTTCTGGAGTTTCTAGTTCCTACCCTAGTTCTAGAGTATTTTATACATATCTTGAAAATGTCTTCCAAGGAAAGCTTGTTATTGTCTCCCTTTCCCAAAAGATTCAAGGACTCTCTTGATTTTTCATCAATTCCTCTCAAGAATATTGTTTTGCTAATTTCATTATCCAACCCATTAGTACACCTCTAATGTACAAACTAGAACCTACCAGTATAGTCTTCTAGACTTTCATCCTTCATTTTCCTTATTCAGAACAATTCCTCCTTTCTATCCCTTACTCTATAGTAGTCTTGATACTTATCCAAGAATTTAGTCCCCATTTGTTGCCAAGTTGCAATTGTTCTTGCGCCTAATCCCATGAACTATCATAAAGCTGATTCTTTCAATGTAGAAGGAAACAACTTCTACTTCTGATTAACATTTGTGTAACCATAGTTCTGGCACAAAACTTTGAACTTAAAAAGGAACTGGCCAGAATCCTAGGATGTTTTTCCTGTAAAGGTAGGAAAAATCCAAGGTGAGATATTTTTCATAGGAGGTTCACCAATCTGTCTTTCAAGATTGATAGGAAAAGAGAAACTCCTATTGACTGGTGGACGTTCAGGTTGTCCACCCATTTCTTCTTCTTGAAATGGATCTCTATTCTCTTCTTGATTTTCTATCTGTTGTTCTTGATTATCTTCTTGATTTTTGATTTGGTATTGTTGAATATCTTCTTGATCAAAATCAATATTTCTTTGAAAAATAACATTTCATGGAAGAAACCTCCCTAGATGGTCTCTATTTCGTCTCATCCACAATTTAGGTCGATCTTCCTTATCAACACTAAGGCTTCACACTTAATAGCTAGATCTTATTTAATCAACAACAACGGTTCCAAAAATGATGGGCAAGGTCGTTGATGTCACAACTTGCATCATTTAGTAAATTATTTATCGAACTAGGTGTGTCTCATAGCTATATGCGATAAGGATGGTTGTCACAGATTTTTTAGGGGGTTTTACACTGTAAATAATGACTTCAGGTATCGATTTGGCTCCTTCAGGAGCTCTCTAGAGCTGAACTATAATGACTAATTCCTAAGGATTAATTCTATCTTATTTCCTAAACTAAAGCTCTGTTGGCTTATTTTTGACTTCATTGGACTTGATTGAGACTGATTCATGGAGAAGCCTAACATTTACTTTAATTCTTAATTTAAACTACGAAACCCAAATTAATTCTATTTTTCTTTAAAAAAAATCTATCTTAAGATTTGTTGGAAATTAAATGCTATTTTAAGAACATAAATGAACTACAAGGAAATGGTAATTAATCTAGAAAACATAGACACTAAATTCCATGAACAAATTTTCAGCAAACTTCAATTCCATCTTTTCATAAGTTTCCATCATTGCTTCTAATTAAACTCAACAAATAATTACCAAACTTAATTACTTCTTACAACATTTAAATTTGATTAATCTAATAAACCTTATAATGATTCTAACAACTTAATCTAACCATGATAAACTAAACTCAAAAGGGATTCAAGAAGAAGTAACTATCCATATTTAACATCCAATAACTAAAAATGATTCAACAACTTATCATTCCAGAATTAACATCTAACACTTCAAATTTAATATCAATGAATAGAAATAGCATAAATTAGTAAAATACCAACACAAGATCGATCCCTTTGGTTGAGCGGGCCCTGCTCTTCCTTGGGTAAGATCCCTTAACACAGTGATTGAGCTAATTTCTTACTTTCATTCAATTTGATCAAAGTGGGACACATAACAAAGTATTTCCATCGATTACAAAATTTTGATTGAAAATTATCTAACTCCTATCTAAAACTGAAACATGGATATTTATAAGCATATCCTTATTGAATTCACAACATGGTGATTATCTACCAAGATTCAAGGCATCCAACTAAAGATTAAAACAAAACTAAAGCAAAACTAAAACAAGACTAAAGTAGGACATAGAGAAATATGCTAGATTGGTGCTGGAAGTAGAAGTTCCATAACTAACTACAAAGAATCCAATTTGGACTTGAGTGATTCATCATCCAGTTGGGCCCATCAAATGGCATGATTATTTCCTTTGATTAAACAGATATTTTAACCACATAATCAATCTTTAAAATACCATGCTCAAAACCCTTAGGAAAAGGATAAAAATTATGGTAGTAAAAGATCAACGCAACATAATTATCTCATTAATATCATCAAGTAATGAATCTAACATAAACCATTACTTCAAATACATCCACTAATTTAGCTAAACATAAAGAAAAATAAGTAAATATGTTAATCTATAATCTACCACAAGTCATGTCAATTAACAAAAATAGCAAGTCTTTTAAACATAAAATGATTTAAATGAAAATATTTTGAGTCTCTCATCAGAGGGATTGGCCAACTAATAGGTGAAATTTTTCTAGACTTTCCCTCTACACTTTGGTCTCTACAAAATCTAGGAGGGTGATCCCTACAATGTATCTTTTAGATACTCTTGTGCCAAATTATCTCTCATACATTGCAATCTTAACAAATATATTCTCTTAGAAGTTGTTTAATAGATGAAAAACTCAAAGATCTAGCAAATCTTACAATATTTATCAATCTAGAACACGGAAATATGGTGAAACACTATTCAAAACATACGTGCAGCTTGATGTAGGACCATCCATGTCCACAGGCAATCAACATCACCAAAAATATTTTTCATCCAGTTTACTTTAAATTTTATTTTCCTTAAGGTTGATTTGGTAGAATTTGATAAATAAATGTAATAAATAGGCCAAAAATATGTAAAATAAATATTGGCATTATATTTTGTAAAACTGCCAAATTGCCTAGTCTAGGTGGCAATCCAATCCTCATCATTCATTGAAAATAATTAATAGGAAATAGAGGGAATTTGATTTTTAGGAGTTATAATTATATATTACTAATTTAATGCTCATAAAAATATTGCAAAAAGATATGGGTGCCCAAGTTGAGTGGTAGTTACAACTCTTAAAGGATCCCTATTTTCTAGGAGCTAGAGACCAAGTTGCCTTCTAAACTTGGAAAAATGAAAGAAAGTGGAATCGAGGAAGTTTTAAATGTTGAAATTAATTAATTTAATGTTGTATAATGTTATAATATTTATATTGGGATGTTGAAAATGGAAGCTACAACAAAAATAATGAATATTTAGAATAAAATGCAAGATTTGACAATTTTTGGAGTTAGTCACTCAGCAAGAATTGAGAGAGAAGTTGATTTCTGCAGGGATTTGGGAAGGATTGACTCAAGAAGGTATAGTATGTGATGAATATTTCCATCACAAATTTTTTATTGCAGGTCTAATGATTATTGAACATCAACAAAAGAATTGAGGCCAAGAGGTTGAAGAGTCTTTGCAAATGCATTGTTGTTGTAATGATGCATAGTGGTGTTTGCAAATTTTTGAGGAGTGCTAGCCTTGGGCATAGCAATTGATTTGAGAGATGAATATGAATGTGTTGCAAGTATTTGAATGTTTATTTTCAGTTTTTGAAGCTAATTTTCTATAGTTGCAAGTTTGGAGATCAGAGGTTCATTTGGCAGTGATTTGTTGAAAATTGTTGGAGGATTGTTGTTTGCAAGTTTTCAGTTTGAAGGAAGAATGTTGCAGGTGTTTGTTTGTAGGTTTTAGAACTGATTATTTTGGGGTTTATATCATTCATACTACTGTAATTTTCATGTAATAATAGAGCTTAATATCAGCAAACAAAACTTGAAACAAGTTTGTATCACCTAGAGATTTCAATGAAAAATTTGTTGTCAATTTCTGGCATAAAATTATCTTGTTCTTTCAATATCTTTGTTGTAGTTTTTATGTTAGTTTTCAGAAATAGAGAGGTTATTCCCTTTCTATTGCATCATAGCTTATGGGTCAGTTCCTTGTCCTAGGGTATGGAGTCATAAATCATTCAATTAAAAACCTATAACAATGTTCTATCTATCACAACAGAGATATTAAATAATGCATTACATGATTTAACTCAAAAATCCAAACTAAAATTACATAATTATCCTTACATACATTCGCATAAACCTTCATTTGAATGTTAAAGAAAATTTAACTCATTCTTTGAACAAGTGCATTAACAATGAACAAACATTCAATGGAGAGACAATGAAGATGAATTGAATGATCTTTGATTCATTTCATTCATGATTCATATGAAGTATACAATGGAGAACAATGGCCTTGAAAATATTCCAATTTCATTCATAAGTGATAGTATTGGTTATACAATTCTAACAATCAAAAGACTCAAAACTTCAAAACCTAGAAAAGAATCATAAAAAAATGTATCTATGTTTGTATTACAAATGCTCTTCAAAATCAATCAACAACAACAACCCATGCAAATGGCCTTGAATTTCATTTTATAAAACAAGAGAGAAAAAAGCTTTGGGCCATTACATGTGTCACATTTTCATTTGAAATTCACTTTACATTTTAAAATTACATAAGTAACTATGAGCTTATGGAGAGAATATTTAGAGTACAAGGCACTTAGAAATTTTGTTATATCCATAGTGCTTCCCCAAAATATCTAAAACAATTATTTGATACCTTTGCCACTTCAAGTCTTCAATCTTCATGTAGTGGACTTGAGAAAGCTAAGCTAGAAGGCGAATACAAAATCCTAGTGTGCAAAATGACAAAACACTTGTTGATGCCCCTTGAAAGCTTTGTAGACTATTGGAGATGCCAAGTAGACCAAAAATGTTGCTATGCCAACACTAGAGAAGGTTACAAGTCTAGAATATTGTTGTACTTTTTGTTCCATGGTGTATAGCCCTCCTCAATAGGCCAATTGAAGGCCATGATTTCATCTAGATTGGTTCTATAAGGATCATATTTTACCATTATTTGGGTGGAATCTTTGTCAAAATCCTCCAAAAAGGTGTTGGTATCTGACAACTTATTCATACTGTCTTTTAACATTCCCATCTTCACATCTCCCTCCTCACAAATTAGAATAGCCTTTGTATTTATGACTGCATCCATATGACCTCTCCACTATTCATAGGTCTTAACACCTTCATCATTCAGAATTTTTGGTAGGAGGCCAAGATCACTCTTGTCAAAAAATTTCAATAGTGCTTTAATCCTTTTCTCCAAGGGATCTACCAATCCTTGATAATTGATCATCTCCTTCACTATTTTATTGGTTGCAACTATCTGTAGTGGATTATTTTGGTCATGAGTGGATCTAATTACCAGGTTCTTCAATACACTCAATCTAGGGACCCATGATTGCATTAGTGGGAGAGAAATGGCTCCATCCTTCTCCAACATGTACTTATTGATTGAAACATCAAAGAATAGTTAGAGTGCACACTTCTCACTCTTTTTATTTTTTTAGATAAACAATGTTCCAATACATTTGTAACAATAAAAATATTATTTTCATTATATAATCCAAACAATTATTCAAAAACACTCTATATGTTGTACCAATTCCTCCTTAGTTACTTCCTTTGGTGGGGCTTCTACTGATACATCTAAGGTAAGATATGCAATATGCACATTGTCTAGATTGTACACTACCATCTCTATAGAAGTTGGAGGAGGAGAATGGGCAAGAGGTGGTGACTATAATAGGGAAGTTGGTGGGGGTGAGTTCTACACTTGTGTCACTATTGGCCCTATCATTATTGATGGTCTGGACTACATTGCTTGCAATTTCTCTTTCAATAATGCATTCTCAAGTTGTAGCTCTATAATATTTTGTTCATCCTTGTACACAATTACCAAATCATTATATTCTTTATTCTTTGCTTCAAACTATTCTTGAAAAGACTCAACAGTAGCCTTATTGAATTGGGATACAATTATAGCCAATGTGGCTACCTCCACAATAGAAGTATCAAACACTTTTTTAATAGTCAATCCACCCCTAAGGTCTGATGTTGGTTCTCCCACTTTTGGCTTATTTTTATTTGGGGCCAATACCCAGATAGCCAAAGTGTTCCATTGAGGACTAAATGTTGATCCTTATAAAGAAATTGTTGCTTCTTCCTCTATGGCAAAGACTGGAGTATCATGTATCCTTACTGTGTCAAGTGTTATAGCCAAATCCAAGTCCCATTTTGGAATTAGGAGCACTCCACTTTTCTTGACTAACTCCCTATCCTCAACTAGTGTTATATCCTTGTATTTATCCTTCATTTCTATAAGTACCTTTGATTCATTGACTTATCTTGGTAGCTCTAGGATTTCAATCATTTTCATTTTTACACTTTCATCATATTCATCCCTTCTATCTCTATAAAAAAATTCCTAAAAATATTTTTTCTTTACAAAAGAATCATCATCCATAAAATCATTGCAAGCTTTCTCCCTAACATCATCCACACTATTTATCCTAAATAGATCAACCTTGCTTAATCTAAGGCTTATTGTTGATGGAATCACCCCTCTTGGGAGTGAGGGAATACCCTGCATCATTTCATCCTTAGTTACAATAATCTCATCTAAATTAGTAGAGTAATCAACATGCCCAACTGATTTGACCCTTCTTCCTTTTGGTGAAGGTTCCCTTGGTGGTGAAGATTCTCTAGGTGGAGAATAAAGATCAATAATTTGAGGAGTAACTAATCTTTGAGGTGAAAGTAGTGGTAATTGTGGTGTAGGAGAAGATTCCCTTGACCCCTCTGATTGAGTAGTCCATTGCTTTCTTATTGAACTCTTCTTCCTTGAAAACACATCTAGCTTCTTGGGAGGCTACTATGTTGGTCTTTCTTCCAACATGGGCTCTTTCCCCTTACCTTGTTCGTCAATCAATTTAGCCTTCCCTTTATCTTGTTCTACTCTTTCCTCTTTTAGCTGCCTCGCTACCTTGTCAAAATTTTGCAGTATTGCTTCCACCCTTAAAATCTAATCATTTATGTCTGGGAGAGCCTTGAAAATGGGATCCTTCTCTTGTTTTTCCTTCTCTAACTTTATGAAGGATAACCATTTCATCTTTCTTTCTTCTACCAGTCATAGATCAGAAATTTTTATGCTTAAATTTTTAGGGAAATAGAAGTTGTAATAAAACTTTCCCCCTTTGATTATGCCCTTCAAGGAAACCATGGCACCCCCTGGATCATGATTCCTTGCTTTGCAACATTTCATCCCCAAAGGATTGATCTTTGGGAGAATTTTCTTCCATCCATCCTTGACCATAACAAAATTTGAAAAAGCAATGTATGTAGGAAAGAGAGTTCCTTTCCTCATCCCCACTAGGTGGTTATTCTCAACATCTCCCAACTGCCACATAACTTCAAGGAAACCAATCCTCAATGGCACATTTCTTGGTAGAACATGGGGTGTTTGTTCCATATACTCAAAGGATAGTGCAATTAGGATAGGGATAACATCTCCCCAATTATACTATATGCCTAATTCAGGCCTCCTCTCCCTAGGTCTTAAGAAATCATGCAAGTCCTTTGGAATCCTATGTGGATTCATCACCAGGGATCTCTTCAAATTAGAGGAAAAACATTGGAAAATACAACAAAATTGGATTCTTTTTCATCCCTATCCAAAATATGAGTCCACATTTGGATAGGCATATCCTCACCATTCTCATTCTTCCTAGCTAATTTTATATCTTCTCTAAATTAACCTACTCCCATGTATAAAAACATATACATAAACAAGGAGTACCACCAAAACCTCACTCTTGTTTCACCATTTTTAGGAGCTACTAGGCCCTTATGGATCTCATTTCATAAATAAGTTACAAAATCATAGGATGTATTGAGCATCACATGTTGGATGTTTTCTACCATGTACATGAAAGCAGTTGGAATCCTTCTAGCAGGATCAAACCCCAAAATTTGACATAGGGTGTAGAAGTTCCTCTAAAATTAGTGTTTAAATAGGTCAATCTAGTAGGGCTCCTTATCAGATGGATTGAGTCTAATCTTTTTTCCTCCCTTCCCTCTTCCCATAATTTTTTTCAATATTGAAACCTTGAAGATTATCTTCACCTTTTCATACTCCTCATTCAATTTATTCTCATCAATTGGCACCATCTCAGCATGCCAAGGACTCAATTTGAAAACTTCAATGAATCCTACCTTGGTGAGATCAACCATATTTATGCCATAATGTGTCCTCACAACCCTAATATTAGGGTCATAATTGGCTGCTATGACTTTTACGAGGTCATCATCAAGATACACATTTAGAACAACCAATTTACCCATACCCAACCTCCATCCATTGCACATGGGAATGCTTAGAAACCTCTTCCAAAACCAATGATTGAATAGGTTCTATCTAGTGACTAACAATATAGCATCTCTAATGGCATGTTGCCAGTCAAAAATTCCATCCTCTGACCCAAGACCTTGGAAAATTTCTTGGCCATCATACTTGTTATTTGGAGAGGTTTTTAATTGTTACAATATGTCTTGGTACAAGGTTCATTTCTTGGACTTAGTACTAGAGGGTTGGGATTTTGGGGGTGCCATTGTAATTGCAAGATGACACGGGCTGGGGTTTCCTTAAGTGCAACTAGGGTTTAACGTTGACGCAAAAAAGCATAACAAATTTAAAGCAATTGAAATGCTATTTGCAAACTAATGGGTTAAATTTTGTCATCAATTTTAGCTTGCATTCACCTAGTTTTGTGTCCATTTTAAGCTTACCCTTTTACCCTTTTTCCCTTAATTTTCTATAATAGTTGTAAAGGATTGAAGTTAATTAATATGAACTGAAGGATACAAAACATTTGATAATTAACCAATCATGAGTACAAATTTTGGTGGGTATTGTGAATAGTGGTTTTTGGAGGTTCAAGCAATGAGTAATGAAGACTGCCTGAAGGATCACATGGTAGTTTTAGCTTTTTTCTTTTAGTTTTTTTTTAGTTGATGGTCTAGTAATTAGGTTGTGTAACCGGTTTTGGAGTATTTAGAAAGTAGTAGGTCATTGGCCACTTCACTATTTTCCAAACCGATCAGATTATTTATAGTCACAAACTTCCAAATGGTGGACATATCTAATTTTAATATTCTATTATGTAGTTGAACATATATATATGCTCTCTCTAGCATGGAAACAATATTGAAGCTAAATCTAATATAAGAAAAAGACTATTGAAGTGTTGAATCTGCGTACTGTGTAAACATCCTCCTCCATTCGATTGGTTGAGAGAAAGGGCTCGCTCCTTAGCCAACGTCTAGATTTCTTTTTCTATTGTTATGTTTGAGGTATAATTTATGTTTTCTTGGCGATTTCATATGTCTATGATTTAATTGAGTTTAGTAATTTTGTATGTGTATTAATTGAATTGATTTCAATTAGCATGATTTTATTTATTAAAGTGTGAAGTAAGTTCTCTTTGGAAAAGACTGATAATGCGTGGCATGAGTATAGATTGTAGGGACAATGCATACATATGAATTTTCATTCTATTTTTAGAGCACTAGAATGACCTACACAACTTTACCAGATCCTGTTTCCAAGACACCACAGGTCCTATTGCCTAGTTATTGCAGCTCCTATCACCCAAATTTTTTTAATAGACCTTTAGCATTACATTCTTTCTATCAATTTTTTTTAATGTTTGAAAGTATTGTGTAAATAAAAGACACTAATTTCAATGATTTAAATGAGGATTAAAAGGTGTATGTGTGTTGATTTAGAATAAGGAGGTAATAATTAAAAATAGGATCTTATTAAAGTTGTAGATTAAAGGTGTTTTTTGATTTAATTCCTAGATTAAGAACTTTGTTTTGATTTAATACCCAAATACATTAATCTCTACTTGATTTAATATTTTTATCCCTTAGGTAAACAACCCCAATACCTTTCATTAGTTTACATTCCCTGAATTGACACATAGGAATAAACTGAGGGAAATTCATACCAATCGGATTCATAGAATTGATCAACAAGATTATAAGAGACAAAAGTGTACCCCATTTATAGTCCACAATTTTTCCTACATTTTTGGTGTCATTGTCGGGGAAAGGTATTAAAGGCCTCAAACCATAGTAAGTTGAGTTAGGAATAGTACGTCAAGAGGAAATCTTTCACAACTATCGACCTTGTTAAGTTTAATACTCCTGATTTGTGTTGTTATAAGTCATATAGGTGCATGAATCGTAGTAGAGATAGTAGAGGGAGATTTATTAGAAAATAGAAGGGTAGTAGTTCACAACCTGAAAAATTAAAAAAAAAATCAAAACCATTCATTGAGGGACTTGTAGTTCACAATGAGAAAAATTTAAAAACAAATTACAACCATTAGTTGTACACCATCACCTGAGAAAGAGTTACCTGAACCAGATATCAAAAAGTGTGTTATTGAGTCTATCATTATTGAGACCCCTTCCAATATTTGCCTAGAGTCTTTCAAAGAAGTGCAAAAAATTTCTTGCAAAGTTATTCCAAGAATCTTATGAGTCTAGAGTTGGTTCATCCTTAGGAAACCAAAATCCATTCAAAACTTTCTTCACCCCTTGGGCATCTCAAGTCATGGTTGATCTAAAAAACAACAACAACAACAATTATAACAATGATAACAATGTGACAGTATTAGCCCACAAAAACTGGTCACTTTTGAGTTTCCAATTGCGCATCCTGAAGAGGATGCCTTATGAAGAATATTCCCCATTCCACTTTTCCTATGTTTCGTGGTCTTTCTATTGAGGATCCTGGTATGTTTTTATTTGAGTTTGATGTGTTGTGCCACAGTTATGACTATCAAAGTGATGAATAGAAGCTCAAATTATTCCTAGCCACATTGAAGGATGCAGCCTTATGTTGGTTCATGAAACTTAGAAACATCAGAACATGGGACAACATGAAGGAGGTATTTTTGACAAAATACCAAGAGTGTAGTAAAAAAAAAAGGTTTGGGATGAGATCGTTTGTATGACACTGAAAGAAGATGAGTTCGTGGAAGATTACCTTGAATGCTTCATGTTTGGCCTACAACGATCATGACAACTAGGGCTAACTCCTAATACTATTAAAATGTTGTTTCTTAGGGAAATAAAATATGATACTATGGATGCATTGAATTTAATAGGTAAGGGTAACATCTCTAAATTGAAATTTGATGACATTTGTGACATTTACAGGAATTACTTAAGGTCTCAACATTCGGGGAGGATTTATTCAAGTAAGCTTTCTCCTTTAGGAAAATCCACAGGTATAACAAAGCATGAAATGGGTAATTTACTCGAAGATCTTAAAATTGATTTATTAAATCATATGGGTAAACAAATAGATACTTTTTATACTCGTAAAAAGCAATAGGAAGTTGAAAAGGCCTTAGTTGTATTATGTCTGACCTGTTGTAAGAGACATAGTAGTGAGGATTTCCCTTATAATAGGACAAATATTTCATCCTTAGAGGAAGCCAACAAAATTTATATCTTAAGACCTCTTCCTGTAGGTGTTCTTGATTTTGAATATTTTGAGGAACTTGTCTACTACATGGCCCCAAGGCAACCTTTTCCACCTCGAGTAATGCACCCTAGAATGACAAACAATTATTTTGCTCCTAGACCTAGCCAGCCCAATTCCTTTTCCAATTAACTTGGGTGGTACAGAGGTTGTCAACAACCTTCACAATACCCTCAATGGATGCAACAATACTAATATGCTTCACAATCATGGCCATAGCCATGGAGGCCACAAGTGCCACAACCTTCACCATACCAACAACCATATCCACCACAATCACAATTTCCACCTCCTCCCATGATTAACCCATATCAGCAGCCACAAAAATTTCTTCCACCCATACCATCATCATCCACTCAACCAACTAATCCAACACAACCACCAAATCCTACACCCATGCCAAGTCAACTAAATCCAAATCCCAATAATAGGGCAACACAAACCATGTATAATAATGAGGCGAAAGGTTACTCTACTTATCCTGTTAATACTATAGAAATAAATGGAGTCCAATTAAGGTCGAGAAAGAATCTTCAAGGGCCCACCATCATTGAAATTAATGGAGAACCTAAAGAGAATCCAGTAAAGGAACCTCCCTTCCATGACCGATTTCATTCAGAACCAGTATAAAAGGAAGTCTCCCAACCTGAATTTGATTTTCTCAATGAATTACATAATGTTAACATTAAGATCCCTTTGTTGTAGGCCATCAAGGATATCCTCGTGTATAAAAAAATAGTTTGAGATTTATGTACTTGTAAGTAGAAGAAGAAGCAAGATCCAAAGACCATCCAAGTCACTAGACAGCTAGGGGACCTCATGCTTGGGAACATAACCATTCCTAAGTATTTGGATCCAAGGAGTCCTATCATCAAGGTGTCTATTGGTAAAGATAGTATTCCTAACACACTTGTTGATTTGGGAATTGCAATTAATGTTATGAAAATGAAACAAAGGAAATATTGTCACTTAAGGAACTTAGACCTACTCCCATATTTCTCCAAATGGCAGACCAATCTTTGGTCAAACCAGAGGGTATGATTGAATATGTAGTCCTTTCTATTGATTCATGGGAATACCCAACTGACTTTATGGTTTTGTAGCCAAAGATTAACTTGGGAGGTTACCCCTTAATCTTGGGATGACTTTGGTTAGCAACTACAAATGCATTCATCAATTGTCGATCAAGAAACATGGCCATTTCTAATGGTGAGCATACCAAACAGTTGAATTTATACCCACTAGCACAACCCTTGTTGGAGACAAAGGAACCAATATGGGTTGATAGTAACTTGGATGAGTCATTACCAATCTTGAAAATTGTGCAAGCATTGGATATTGAATAACCTACTAAAGATAATATTCTTGTTAATTTTATTTAGAATAGATATGCATCTTATGAAATCTTTGAAAGCATGGTTCTTCATTCAGGTATAAATACTCCTCATCCCTTTGGAAATTTTCCACTGGTAAGTAGTTCACAATTTGTTCAACAATTTGTTATATTGCATGAGTTTCTATGTCATAATTGTCTGTATAGTTCATTTTTATTATTTAAAAATTCTAGCAATACACCATCCACTTCACAAGTACTAGCCATTAATTCACCTACACAATTAGAGGCCATGGAAATTTTACTTGGTTGTACACTTAATATGAATCCACATTTAAGCACTAAACAAATCCAATATCTCATTGCCATGCTTAGAACTCATAAAGATGCAATTTATTGGGAATACCAAGATGTGTGGCATTCAACCTGACACTTGCAAACACCAAATTTACATTAAAGAAGGTAGTCATCCTGTTAGGCAACCACAATGACAACTCAACCCTGTCCTGCATGAAATAGTTAAAAAGTAGTTATAGAAATTGTTAAATGTTGGATTTAAATATCCTATTTCAAATATCCAGTGGGTCTCTCCTCTAGTTGTGGTTCCCAAGAAAAATGGTAAGTGGAGAATTTGTTTTGATTATAGAGCACTTAATAAAGCTACTAAAAAGGATCACTTTCCATTACCATTTATTGATCAAGTGTTGGACACTCTTGCTGGAAAAAAAATTCTTTTCTTTTCTAGATGGGCTCAATGGCTACAACCAAATTTGCATAACACTCAAAGACTAGGACAATACTACATTCCCTTGTCCTTGGGGCACCTTTTCCTATAATTTTTTTCCATTTGGTTTATGTAATGCCCCTACCACTTTTCAAAGGGCAGTTTTGAGTATTTTTGTAGATCTTGTAAATGGTTGTGTTGAGATGTATATGGATGATTTTACTATCCATGGTAATACTTATGAAGAAGCTAAAATAAATTTAGAAAAGGTACTTAAACATTGTATAGACACTAATTTATCATTAAGCCATGAAAAGTGTCATATGCTTATGACAGAGGGGATATTACTTGGTCATTATATTTCTTCCAAGGGTATTCAAGTCAATCCCAAAAAGATACAGATCATTTAGGACTTGCCTACATCCACTATCCAAAAGGATTTGTGTAGCTTTCTAGGCCATGCAGGGTATTATAGGAGGTTTATCCAAAATTTTAGTAAGATTACCTCCCCCTTGTTTGCTTTGTTAGCAAAATATCTCACTTTTTCTTGGAAACCAAAATATTAAGAAGCCTTTGAAGCCATTAAGACCAAGCTTGTAACCACACCAGTAGAGTTCCAAATTGGGAATTTCCTTTACATATTGATATTGATGCCTCAGACTACTCCATGGGGGCTATGCTCGGACAAAAAGAAGATAATATTTTCTATTCCATCTACTACATCAGTAATAATTTCACAGGAGCTGAGGTAAATTATATGGTAACTGAAAAGGAGTTTCTAGCTATTTTTTATGCAATCAATAAATTTCATCATTATATTACTGGATATTGTTGATGGTGTTTTATGCATGGCAACAACTCAGACAAAAAATAGTATTCTATCTCTCTTGAAAGATAATTCTCAATAATAAATCACTGAAAATCACCCCAAGGTCTCTCGGGTGTTAGGTCATAACAATGCATAAAAAAACTCAGATAAAATGTGAAATGCTGGTAATCACAATCAGACCTTACTACAAGCAAACTGTATCTTTCAATTTATTAGGTTTGACAATATGATGATCTTAGATCCTAAATCTAACCGAATAATAAAGAAACAACAAAAGATAGGGATGCAAGGAAGTGATAAGATCTAAACTACTAAGAGGACAAACAATGTAAATAACACATATCTGGGATGGACCTATCTCGAATAACCAGTTCTTATTCGACCCACAATGCAATCTTACAAGAACGGTGCAATCTTCTGAGGAATTCAGATTTTCAAATCATAGACATGCATCTACAATCGAACTTAGGCACATTGAATATACGGTCCAGGTTGACTTCACCATCCTACTACAATCAGATAGTTACTGGGAGTATAGACTAGAGATAGCTACAAACATTCCAAATATGAAATCATCAACATCATTTATCCAACTGAAACTAATCTATTTCTGAATACTAAACCCTAAATCTTCAAGCAATTTAAAAGATGGAACAACAAGAACCATGCAAGATGAAATAACACAAAGGATTCCACCAGGAAAACCACAATGTCTCCAATTGTATTAATCACCAAAATCTGCAACAATTCAACTGTTCTGATACAGTATTTGCTTCAAGAAAAGATTAAGAAATTCTAAGTATTGCTCTTGCTTATCTCTATTACTGCTTAGCTAACCAATGTCTAACCCTTACAATGAGGCAAGAATGCCTATTTGTAGCAAATTTCCCCCAAAAACATGTCGGCCCAGCCAAACATTTTTACAAAATAAAAAAAAACTGGCCAAAATAGGTCGGCCAAGGAAACAAACTAAGGCACACATTTAATGCCATCATCCAAGTTGGCCAAGGTACAGTCCCCAAGGAAGTCCGGTCCAATGCATGCCCTATGATAATAGGGAAGCACAAATCTCGAAAGAGCATTAACTACCACTCCCTTTGTCTTTCTCCTGCACTGACGTCCCTTGGACCTCCCAGCAGCCGCCTTGCTTGATTCAGCCTACATATCCAAAACTATCATTAGCATTCAATTATGAAGCTTATTTCAATCCAAAAGGTTGGCACAAATCATGTAAATCCATCAAAATCCATTGCTAACTACTAATCCATCGAGATCCAGAGAAAATAGATAGTCCGGGAAAATCGTGCAATCCGGGAAAATACCGTCGGGGCAAAATTTTGGAGAAATCTGATCCAGATGGATTCCTGCTGCCAAAGCATCATTAGTCAAATAAATCATTAGTGCAGATGAACAAAACGAAAGATAATCATTGAATTCACTCATTGGAAACAATAAATAATCATTAGACAATCGTTCCACCAATCCTATCATCAAAATATCAAAAAGAACACAATCGGACAGGAAATCCGAGAAAATCCAGATGGAATGGATTTTTGCGGACAGCTTAAAATGCACCGGAAATAACCCTAGCCTGTGGAATAAGCCCAAACCGGGAAAATCCGGGAGCGAGGAAATTTCGCGACGACCTCGGAAACCCAAAAAATGATGAATGCGAATCAAACGATCACGGGATTCTCCACCTGAGCTCGAATGATCTCAAAACCAACGATAAGTAACAAAACTCAGGACGCAAAGGATTAAGACTTTTCAAAAGCACGCAAAGGATGAATCCCCATATCAAAATAATGATGCCCTAATCGAATAATCAAATTTCCGCCATTAAAACCAGAGTGAGCTTTTGGGCTTTAAAATATTAGCTAAGGGCTTACCTGAAGCACTCGAATCCTCACAAGTCGGGGAAGCCAACATGATATAGGGAAAAAATCGCTCAAAACATAGTAAAACCCCCGTTCTGGGCCGAACACCAAGGGAAACCCTAATTTTGCATAATAACACATTTCGCGCCCACAACAAGCAAGCAATCTGACCCAGAATCCCATCTAAAGGATACATACGCCATCTTATGGATAAATAAAGCTCATAGGACATAGGAATAGGGTTTCATCATACAAACGGGTCAAACCCCAACTCTATAAATATGAAATCGTAATCAAGCAGGAGCCGACCCAAATCTAATAATACCCAATGCAAAACCCTCAATCACCATGCAAGCCAAACGAAAGGGCGACGACTACATACCATAGATCAAAGCGGAAGAAACTCGAGTCTGAAAAGGTGACCTTCGCAGCAAACACGTCCAAGCAGTGAAAACACCAACACCAGCACTCAAGCAATCCTCACGCAAACAAATGAAGATCAATCCGCAAAGCTCAGATGGAAATTTGAAATCGCCAGAGCAAAACAAGGGAGCAATGAAGTTAGAATAGCACTGAAAATGCCCTAAACCCGACCTTATACCCGCCTGAGCAAAGGTACCTCAACCATTAATGTGCGATAAGACATTTCTGACAAGTCCGGAAACCCGAGCCCCAAGCGGAATTTCTGAAAATCCCAAAATGCGCGGAAACACAGATTTTGCAGAAATACAGAAACTAGGCAAAATCAGGAAGATTGGGATTTTGGAAGAATCCGGGAAAATCCGCCAGGACCGGAAAATCCCGAAGTAAGGCAGAAACCCGGAATCGGAGAATCCTGCCAAAAACGGACAAGGAACCAGGGCCCGGGAAAATCCGCCAGAGCTGGAAAATCCTGGATCCTAGTGAAAACCCGGACTTGGCCAAAAACTCATTTTCAATCAATTCCAACCTCAAGGAAGGGTCCAAGCGAGCAAGACCAATATGTCAAGACCCCAAAATGATGAATCCAATAAAACCAGAGGTCAAAGACACCAAAAAAAAGGTCCCCGCTCCAAGTGGGGCATGTGTACAAAAACTGCACAACAAATGGCGACTCTACTGGAGAAATGCTCCTGAGCATTTCGATGACAAACTGGAATCAAGAACCCAGAACCTATGGTTTCAACTCAGATACCTAGCCATCATCCTAAGTTAAAACAAAAAAACTCCCAGCCATTCAGGCATTCCTATACCAAGGTCTAAGTGTGTGCACGTGCATTTATTACCTACCCTCAGTTGCAAGAAGAACCAGACATGGTATGAATAGGCTACATAAAGATTCTTACTCTAAAAGTAACCTGGATAGAGCCTCGCTGTCAGTCAGGCGTCCATAGCCCCGACGAGGTTATCGATGTGGTCCTCCTGAACATAGCTCTATTGCCAGTCAGACGTCTATAGCCCCGGTAGAGATATTCAGATCCCCCTGATAAGTTGAATTCAAATTTCTTGTCTTTCATATATATTCTTTTTCTTTTTTTTTTAATTAATTTTTTTTTTGCTGATATTTCTTTTCTTTTACTCACTTCATTCAACCTGTGAATAGTAAAGTCCACACTCAGGGCTAAGAACCACAATGGTACTAGAGTAGAAAAGGATTTTTCACCTGTCCAGACCTTATAAGGACCTTTCACAACTTCAGGTATATTAAGGATTAAAGGTATAAGACCCCAATATATTCCTGTTCAGACTAACTAGAAACCCTTTGTCTCAACCTAAGGACAAATGACATAGGTTAAAGAATTCATACCATGGTATTTTGGAAAAAATGATCAAAGTTTGTAAGGGAAATACCAAGAACATTAGACCTGCTTTGTCACTGTTATCATATAGATGCACCCACATTCCCCAAAAGAAAAAGGATCAAAAGCAAGAGCAATGCAAAACAAAATGAACAAACCAAAGCAAATCTACTCTAACCAAACAAAACAAGCAAAGCAAAAAAGGAAACCTACTCTAACCAAAGCAAGCAAACAAACAACAAAGCAACCTAAACTAACTATTTACAAAGCAAAGAGCTGAAAATAGCTCAAAACTGGAAATAATGTTTCAGATACTGCCCATTGATAGGCAGTGGTATGTCATCTCCCGTGAGAGTCCTTAGACGAACGGCATTATCTCCCAGTATTTTGGCAATCTGATACGGGCCAAGCCACAATTTATCAAATTTCCATGGTTCCCTTTCTGATCATGAGGCTTATCCCAGTACAAGACCAGATCAGAAATCTTAAAAGCCTTAACTTTTGCTCTCTTGTCAAACCATCTCTTAACTACCCCCTGGTGTTTGGCAAACTTTTCAAGGGCGTTGTCTCGTTTTTCCTCAAGGTTCAATAATTCTATCAGCCTGGCCTCCCTTCTATCCCCTTCATCATAAAACTGATTTATAAACTGCAGAGTTGGGATCTTGAGTTGGATAGGGAAAACTGGTTCCAGACCGTACACTAAATGATAAGGAGATGTACCAATGGAGGACTTAACTCTAGTACGATCTGCCCAAAGAGCAAACCGAAGCTGGGTGTGCCAGTCTTTTGGGTTCCTCTCTAACAGCTTTCGGATGACAGTTAATAGGTTCTTGTTAGAGGATTCAGCTAGACCATTCCCTTGGAGATAATAATTAAATGCAAACTTGACCACAATGCCATGATCAAAGGCCCAGTTTGAGAATTTCAAAGATGCAAAGGCAGGACCATTATCACACACAACAGCAATAGGACATCCAAACCGATTGAGAATGGCAGATTCTAAAAAATCAATTACTACCTCTGATGTGGATTTCCTACAAGCAAAAGCTTCAGTCCATCCCGTAAAGTAATCAGTTATGGTGAGGATGTACATATGTCCTGCAGAGGATGGTGGATTGATGGGACCTATGAAGTACATACCCCATTGAGCAAAAGGTTTTACCTCGGTGACCGGTTGGAGTGGGAGTGCTGCACACCTTTCTCTTGTTGCTACAGTCTGGCAAGTGTGACAGGTCCGTACATTGTGATGAACATCCTTGAACAATGTAGGCTAGTAGTATCTTGCCCTCAAAATCTGATTCACAGTAGCAATCGCAGAACCATGCCCAGTACCATATTTCTCATGAAATTCACTCATTACCCTTTCAGCTTCCTGTCTTCCAAGGCACCTCAAATAAATACCTTCATGATTCTTCTTGTATAGGACAGCTCCTTTCAGCATGAAGCCATCACTTTTCAGCCTTAAGGCTCACCTCTGTACTGCATTAAGGTGTGCTGGAGGTCGTTGATTCAGCAGATAATAGACTATATCATCATACCAGCCCTTTGGGGAAACTTCTTCAACATTATAATTATGAACAGACAATTCAGGGCCTGTCTCTGCCATGGTCTGGGTAAGTCCTTGCCATCTTACCAGCTTCATCGGCTGGATCTCAATGTCATACTCCTGAAGCATGGTCACCCATTTAGCTCTGCGCTCCCCTAACTCGTTCTACATCAGTAATAACTTAACTGCAGAATCAGGAACAATTGCAAACACCTTATTTCTGAGGATATAATGCCTAAATTTCTTCACTGCTCGAACAAGGGCATATGCTTGCTTCTCCACACTTGGGTATTTCAACTCAACATCTTTTAATGGTGCACTCATGAAAGCGATGGGATGCTCATTCCCCTCATCAAATTTTTGTGTCAGCATTCCAGCACACGAATGGTCGGAAGCAAAGGAATAGATATAAAAGGGCTTATTGTAGTCTAGGCTCACCAATACTGGAGCATCGACGATGGCTCTCTTAATTTCTGCAAAGGCCTCCTTTGCTTCTGTAGTCCATTCGACCTTGGCATCTTGTTTCAACATAGCATTCAATGGCTTCACAATCTCAGCAAATCCCGTGATAAATTTTCTGACAAAGTTAATCTTACCAAAGAAGGACTTCATCTCTTTTTTGCTGGCAGGCGGCTGAATTTTCAGGATGGCTTCCACCCTCTCTGGATTTATAGCAATTCCTTTCTCTGATATCACATGCCCCAACAGCTTGCCTTCTGTAACTCTGAAGATGCACTTCTTGGGATTCAAGGAGATGCCAAATTCTCTGCACTTCTGGAATACTTTACATAGATCCAAGATATGATCCCCTCTATTTTTGGAGAAAACAATCAGATCATCCATGTAAATGATAATGCACTTCCATATGATGTCTTTGAAAGCAATGTCCATAGCTCACTGGAATGTAACCCCTGCATTGATAAGCCCAAATGACATCCTCCTGTAAGCAAAGGTTCCCCACTTAGTTGTAAAGGCAGTCTTGTGTCTGTCCTCGTACTGGACCATCACTTGATTATACCCTGAATAACCGTCCAGAAAGGACATCATCTGTGATCCATTGACCACTTGTAGCACTTCATCCAAAGAGGGAATTGGGTAGTTATCTTTTTCTAATGACCTATTCATATTTCTGAAGTCAACACAGAGCCTTATTTCACCATTCTTCTTTCTTACTGGAACCAGATTTGTCACCCACGTTGAATGCCTAACAGGAAATATAATCCTGGCAGATAGCAACTTCTGAACCTCTTTCTATATGACTGGTTCCAACAATGCGTTGACAGGTCTCTGTCTCTGTCTAAAAAGCTTAGCACCTGGCTTCAGAGGTATGGTATGAGTTATGATGGATGTATCGTAAGTCTTTAGGTCTTCATAACCCCATGCCACTATATCTGAAAAATCATATAGGGATCTGATTATACCCTATCTTTCTCTAGGAGTGCAGACCTTGCCAATAAAAATATTCTTGATATTATCCTCAGTACCCACATTGTGAGGGTCACACCGTCCACTGATTGACTCCTTCTTGGAGTCTCGCTCTTGGTCTCTAATCTTGTCCATGTCAAAAATTCTCTCTAAATGTACCATTCCCCTTGGAATAGTGTTGGACTTCAAATTCAGCACACCCTCTAGATCCAATTCTGCTTCCTGAGGTTATATTTCATCAATGATCTATGAAGCAAAGACATCTGTATTTGTAATAAAGTCCAGGATGTGTTTATCATCCTCAAACACCTAAAAATTAGTCACATTATCTGGGACTGATGGCACAGGAGTTAATTCAACAGTAAACTTCTTCAGTCCTGACAGAGACAGAGGCTGGAGAGTACTGGCTGCTTGAGCCAGAGAATCGACAGTTTGATTCTTTTTCCATGGGATCAATTAGATATTAAAAGCATCGAATCCCTCAATGAGGTCCCACACTCTATGCCTATAGTTGGTCATTCTCCTATCATGACATGAATACTACTTTCTTACTTGTTTGACTACTAATTCTGAATCTTCAAAAACTTGTAGAATCTTGACCTTTTTCTTGAGTGCCATAAGGAGCCCATGAATTAAAGCTTCATACTCAGCTACATTATTGGTGCAATGAAATTGGAGCCTATGAGCTGCAAATAAATTTTTACCTTTTGGACTGATCAGCTCAAACCCTGCTCCAGCTCCATGCTTAGATTTGGATCCATCGAATTTGAGAGTCCAGCATTTTGCAGTGGTATTTTTTTTATTCTGTCTTTTGGTTTATCAGTGTTAGAGGCCGCCTCAGTCACCATAGGTTTCTATCTTTCGCACTCTTCTTGGAGATTCTGTTCATCTGTCTTAACCGCCTGAACTGGATTCATGCATTCTTGTAGTTGTTTTACTGCTATCTGACACAGACAACACTCCAACTCTGAATGAGAAGCATTGTGGACTCTACACCAATTTGGTACGAGTAACTCCTTAAAGCTTGTCCTCTTTCCCAGGTGAGTCTGGTTCTCCATACATTGCCTAATGAATTCCTGGAAATCGTCCAATAAGCTAATCTGTTTGTCTTCAGGTTCTTCCTCTTCTTCGACTAATTCTATTAGAACCTCAACATGACTGGTCCCTGTCTCAACATCCATAGGCATCGAGTATAGCATCAACACCTCTTCTACGCCTGATTCTTCGTATTGAGCCGATAGCAGGTAATTTCCCATTCCAACCTCTGATATCAGTACCTCTGTTGAAGTCTTTTGGTATTCAGTAATCATGTACTTCATTCGGGGTTCTCTCTCAATCCTGATTTGATTAGGCACTCCTTTCCATGGAAGCCACATGTGAGAGTGATCAGTGGACACATATCCATTCAAAGCCTTGGTGAACTCTCTTCCTAGAATCAAACCATATGCATCAGGAATATCGGCTACCTGGATATTGATAACCTTCTGAATCCTTGGATCAGAGGCTATCTGCATCTGGATCATGTTAAGTTCTCCTACCACACTCACTTCAGTTCTGTCTAACTGAGTGACCTTCTTCTAGGAATCAGCAGGTGTAATTCCTAGAGCCCTACAAACTCTAAGAGGCATCACGTTGGTGGAAGCACCAAAATCTAACAAGCAATTGTGAAGGTTCTTACTGAAGATTCAGACTGATATCAGGAATGGTGGAGTTTCTGTCTTTCCTTGAAACAAGGTGGGCTAAGTGTCCACCTAAGCCACTTGAGTCCTATCCTTTTCTTTTCCCTTATCTCCAGGGGGCGGGTTAGTCTGATTTTGGGTCTGATTTTGTGTGTTCACAGACTGAAAACTGGAAGTCTGGCCGACATGTTCGCCAGAAGACTTGTCTAATGACTTTGAATTTGCATCATAGGTGCCTAAGACAACCTTCCTAATTGCAGGGAACCTTAACAACTCAAATGCAGAAAGATTTACCTTTAGTTTCCTGAATTCCTCTGCTACATATGAAGCCATCTGCTCCTCACTCATATCAGTAGAGAATTCCTTAGATGGTTCCTCCACCTTATCCTTGCTAGGTTGAATAGCCTTTTCCTTCTGTGGTTTAGTTTGAGCCTGTCTGTCCTTCGAAAAGTACTGCTTGGAGACATGTGGATAGGATGGATTGTTACTAGCATTAGGATCTGGAGGGGTACTGAAGTTGTTGGGAGGAATGGAGGTGGTGAAAGGTCCTCTAGGTTGTGGACGTCTATGAGGCATATCCCTCAATCCTTGTTTCTGAAACATCTGAACTTCTTCAACATAAGCTCCCTCCTGATTGAGGGGGCCATTGTCATTCATTTCTTCATTGAATAGCTGAGCAACCTCATCTCCATTACAAATCTGATCTATCTCGACTTCCTGGGAATCAGATTTTTCTGGTACATTTTCCTGGCTAGCTGGAAAAGGAGCATGATTCAACACCAGCACAGGAGAATTATAGGAATTAGAAGGAACCATCTCCTATCCATTAATATTATTCTCTACCTCATATTAAAAAATGGAGGTAGCAGTTTGGAACTCTGGACATTCCAATTCCGAATGCTGGCTCGTTTTGTGGAGTCTGCACCACCCTGATAAGGCCGCTTCAGCCAGGTACACACCAGTAGGAGGTTTTTCTTGACTGACTGGTTGGTTTGCAGACTGATTAACAATCTAATTAGCAGGCTGATCCAATGGGGTAGGGACTCCTCCATTATTGGGCCCTGTGTTCCAAGTTCTATTCTGTCCCTGTGGCGGCCTTTTATCAAATCTTGATCCACTTCCTTGGCCTCTATCAAAATTCTGCCTCCTTTCATTATTGAAACCTCTGTCATTGTTGTAACCCCTATCCTGGTTATATCCCCTGTCATTATAGAACCCTCTGTCATTATGCTGTCCCCTGTCAAAATTTTGTCCTTGTGAAAACTCTCCGTTCTGATTAGATTGCATTCCCTTCTGGGCAGCTTGCAGTTGACTGTTCTGATTTCTCAAGTAAGTCACCTCTAGATTTAACTTCTTTATTTGCTCAGCCATTTCATCAATCCTCTCCCTATTGGGATCTTGGTAAGGGATCTGGTTCGGGCTATTCTGAGGAGGGACAGGCATTGTGGCGGATCCCAAGGACTGATGCAACACCTCAGAATTCTGCAAATAAGCAGGGAAACTATTCTGCTATGGCTGATACATGGGTTGGTTGACTTGTTGTTGAGGGAAGTTTGTCATAGGAGAGATCTTGTTCATGGGATGACCAGGGTGTGGTACCATAGGTAATTGGGGAACTAGGTAATGGCCCAGTCAAGTGTTGCCTCAGATCTGTACTGAGCTTGACAGCCTCTGTATAAGCATTAGTTAGTGTGTCTGGAGGATTGGGTCTCCACTTCAGGAAGGTTGCTGTCAAGCTATCCAGAGCTTCATAATAGACTCCCAGGGCCGTATCATCATCCAAAACATCTGGATCTTGCAATCTAGTGAATGCCCGGTGGAACCTATTATTGAAACTGGCTATTGGTTCATTAACCTCTCTCTTGACTTTGATGAATTGTAGGTATAACTCATTGGCACTAATGGGTATTCAGAACTTTTGTAAAAAGGCAGTTTCAAGGTCATTCCAATTAAGAATTGAACCAGCAGGAAGATGGTTGTACCAATAAAAGACCTCCTCTCCTAGTGAATAGGGAAACAACCTGCAGGTAACATCCTCATGAACTATCCCCCTATCTTTGAGACAAGTTTGGAAAATCCTTAGGTGTTTTTTAGTAGTCCTGTTTGGGTCATTAGCATAGAATTTTGAACAGAAGTGCTCAGGGTTTTTGGGCATAACATTGTAGGCTTGGAAGAATAGGAGCGATGGGTTGTTGGCAAGGAAAGCCATTGGTAAAAGTGGGGGTGGCGGTGGTGGTTGATTATTGACAGGCTGAGGTTGTTGAACATGAACGACCTCAGGAATGGGTATAGCCTCCACCTCAGGATGTGAAGATGTGGATGATACTGGTGAAGGGATGCGTGACGATGGTTCTCCCCCTTCTCGAGTCCTTCTTGACCTAGTGTGGAACTGTAACTCTTCTAAATCTTCCTCTCTAGTGGTAGATCTAGTATTTCTCCTATATCTCTCTGGAGAGATGGCGTTCAAGAAATGATCCAGTGTGCTCATTCAGGCCCTCCTTCTAGCGCCAATCTGTTGATGGTGTTTTCTGCACGGAAACAACTCAGACAGAAAATAGTATTCTATCTCTCTTGAAAGATAATTCTCAATAATAAATCACTGAAAATCACCCCAAGGTCTCTCGGGTGTTAGGTCATAACAATGCATAAAACAACTCAGATAAAATGTGAAATGCTGGTAATCACAATCGGACCTTACTACAAGCAAACTGTATCTTTCAATTTATCAGGTTTGACAATATGATGATCTTAGATCCTAAATCTAACCGAATAATAAAGAAACAACAAAAGATAGGGATGCAAGGAAGTGATAAGATCTAAACTACTGAGAGGAAAAACAATGTAAATAACACATATCTGGGATGGACCTATCTCGAATAACCAGTTCTTATTCGACCCACAATGCAATCTTACAAGAACGGTGCAATCTTCTGAGGAATTCAGATTTTCAAATCATAGACATGCATCTACAATCGAACTTAGGCACATTGAATATACGGTCCAGGTTGACTTCACCAGCCTACTACAATCAGATAGTTACTGGGAGTATAGACCAGAGATAGCTACAAACATTCCAAATATGAAATCATCAACATCATTTATCCAACTGAAACTAATCTATTTCTGAATACTAAACCCTAAATCTTCAAGTAATTTAAAAGATGGAACAACAAGAACCATGCAAGATGAAATAACACAAAGGATTCCACCAGGAAAACCACAATGTCTCCAATTGTATTAATCACCAAAATCTGCAACAATTCGACTGTTCTGATACAGTATTTGCTTCAAGAAGAGACTAAGAAATTCTAACTATTACTCTTGCTTATCTCTATTACTGCTTAGCTAACCAATGTCTAACCCTTACAATGAGGCAAGAATGCCTATTTATAGCAAATTCCCCCCCAAGACATGTCGGCCCAGCCAAACATTTTACAAAATAATAAAACCGCCAAAACAGGTTGGCCAAGGAAACAAACTAAGGCACACATTTAATGCCATCATCCAAGTTGGCCAAGGTACAGTCCCCAAGGAAGTCTGGTCCAATGCATGCCCTATGATAATAGGGAAGTACAAATCTCGAAAGAGCATTAACTACCACTCCCTTTGTCTTTCTCCTACACTGACGTCCCTTGGACCTCCCAGCAGCCGCCTTGCTTGATTCAGCCTGCATATCCAAAACTATCATTAGCATTCAATTATGAAGCTTATTTCAATCCAAAAGGTTGGCACAAATCATGTAAATCCATCAAAATCCATTGCTAACTACTAATCCATCGAGATCTGGAGAAAACAGATAGTCCAGGAAAATCGTGCAATCCGGGAAAATACCGTCGGGGCAGAATTTCGGAGAAATCCGACCCAAACGGATTCCTGCTGCCAAAGCATCATTAGTCAAATAAATCATTAGTGCAGATGAACAAAACGAAAGATAATCATTGAAATCACTCATTGGCAACAATAAATAATCATTAGACAATCATTCCACCAATCCTACATCAAAATATCAAAAAAAACACAGCCGGACAGGAAATCCGAGAAAATCCAGATGGAACGGATTTTCGCGGATAGCTTAAAATGCACCGGAAATAACCCTAGCCCGCGGAATAAGCCCAAACCGGGAAAATCCGGGAGCGAGGAAATTCCGCGACGACCTCAGAAACCTGAAAAATGATGAATGCGAATCAAATAATCATGGGATTCTCCACCTGAGCTCGAATGATCTCAAAACTGATGATAAGTAACAAAACTCAGGACGCAAAGGATTAGGACTTTTCAAAAGCACGCAAAGGATGAATCCCCATATCAAAATAATGATGCCCTAATCGAATAATCAAATTTCTGCCATTAAAACTAGAGTGAGCTTTAGGGCTTTAAAATATTAGCTAAGGGATTACCTGAAGCACTTGAATCCTCACAAGACGGGGAAGCCAACATGATATAGGGACAAAATCGCTCAAAACACAGTAAAACCCCCGTTCTAGGCCGAACACCAAGGGAAACCCTAATTTCACATAATAACACATTTCGCGCCCACAACAAGCAAGCAATCTGACCCAAAATCCCGTCTAAAGGATACATACACCATCTTATGGATAAATAAAGCTCATAGGACACAGGAATAGGGTTTCATCATACAAACAGGTCAAACCCCGACTCTATAAATATGAAATCGTAATCAAGCAGGAGCCGACCTAAATCTAATAATACCCAATGTAAAACCCTCAATCACCATGCAAGCCAAATGAAAGGGCGACGACTACATACCATAGATCAAAGCGGAAGAAACTCAAGCCTGAAAAGGTGACGTTCACAGCAAACACGTCCAAGCAGTGAAAACACCAACACTGGCACTCAAGCAATCCTCACGCAAACAAATGAAGATCAATCCGCAAAGCTCAGATGGAAATTCAAAATCGTCAGAGCAAAACAAGGGAGCAATGAAGTTAGAATAGCACTGAAAATGCCCTAAACCTGACCTTATACCCACCTGAGCAAAGGTACCTCAACCATTAATGCACGATAAGACATTTTTGACAAGTCTGGAAACCCGAGCCCCAAGCAGAATTTCAGAAAATCCCAGAATGCGTGGAAACACAGATTTTGAGGAAATGCAGAAACCGGGGAAATCAGGAAGATCAGGATTTTGGCAGAATCCGGGAAAATCCACCAGGACCGGAAAATCCCGAAGTAAGGCAGAAACCCAGAATCGGAGAATCTTGCTAGAAACGGACAAGGAACCAGGGCCCGGGAAAATCTGCCAGAGCTGGAAAATCCCGGATCCTAGTGAAAACCTGGACTTGGCCAAAAACTCATTTTCAATCAATTCCAACCTCAAGGAAGGGTCCAAGCGAGCAAGACCAACATGTCAAGACCCCAAAATGATGAATCCAATAAAACCAAAGGTCAAAGACACCAAAAAAAGGGTCCCCACTCCAAGTGGGGCGTGTGTGCAAAAATTGCACAACAGATATAAAGTGTTTGTTCATACTGATCATTATACAATTTGATTCTTAATGAATTAACCTATTGTGACCAGTAGAGTTATTAGAAGGTTACTTTTGCTTCAAGTATTTGATATTACTATACTTGATAAACCTGGTTGGGAGAATTTAGTTGCAAATTTTTTACCCAGGTTACAACAACCAGATGATGAACCAGTTCCAGTGGATGATGCCTTCCCTGATGAGAATCTCTTTGCTATATTGGAAAAAATTCCATGGTTTGCTGACATTGCAAATTACCTAGTTACTTGCAAGTTTCCACCTCATTTCTCTCAGAGGGAACACTAGAAATTCATTGGACTCAGTGGTTAGTACACATGGATCAATGGATTGCTCTTCCAAACTGACATTGAAAACATCATGCGTTGGTGTGTACTCGAAGATGATGTCTTTGATATACTTTCTGCATGCCACACAAAACCCTATGGAGGACATTTTGCTGGTCAACAAACCACCCAAATGATTTTAACTACAGGCTACTATTGGCCTATTATCCATAAGGATTATAAGAATTATGTTCATCACTACGATAAATGTCAATGTATGGGCCACCCCACATGCTCAAATGAAATGCCCCTACATCCTTAGTTTTCCATTAAGCCCTTTGAAAAATCGGGGCTCGACTTTATTAGACCAATCAACCCACCATCTTAGAACAAGGAATACATCCTTGTGTGCATAGACTATGTAACCAAGTGGGTTGAAGTTGTTGCCTTGAAACATGTAAGGGACACTAAGGTAGCATAATTCCTCTATTCAGAGATTTTTACCAAGTTCAGTGTTCCACAAGAGATAGTCACAAATCAAGGTCCCCAGTTTACATCCAAACTCATTTCTGCTTTGGTTCACGAGTATAAGATCCGACATTACAAATCTTCATCCTATCATCCTCAGGCCAACGTGCAGGTTGAAGTTACTAATAGAGAAAATGAGAAAATTCTTACCAAGACATATGCCCTTCATAAACAAGACTGGGCCACACAACTTCTTGAGGTAGTGTGGGCCTACCACACGATGTGGAAAACCACTACTGGTTTGACACCTTATGAAATTTTCTATGGTATGAAACTTGTTCTTCCTATTGAATTTGAAGTAAAGACTCTTTGTACCACACAACAATTAGGTATGAGCTTTATTGATGCACAAAAATAATGAATAGCACAAATTCATCCATTGGATGAACTCTGTCAACAAGCACTCTTCCATGTGAAGATTATCTAGAAACAATGTGATCTTTGACATGATTATTTCATTTGACAACGATCATTTCAACCTGATGATGAGGAACTCTTGTATGACTCACGTTTCCAAGATTTCAAGGATAATTTCCACACTTGGTGGCTCAGACCATATGATATTGAGATGGTCTATGACAATGGTGTAGTTAAGCTTTGCACCATGGATTTTGATCATATGGCTCTAGTCATCAATGGCCACCATTTGAAGTTGTACAAGAAGCCTATTTCTAGGGAGGATTTTGTTTCAAGTCTACCAAAGGAACTCCATCTACTTGATAGAGTTCCTATGGCCTCTTCACATACCTTTTAGGTACTTTCTAAAATGTATTTAAAAAAAAAACTACAATAAACCTAGTGGTGAAAATTGGTTATAAAGAAAATTTAAAAAAAAAAACAAAAAAAAGAGAAAAAGGAAGAAAAAACATGTATGCACTTTGTTGGATTGTGGTAGGAGGTGGTATACTCTGGTTGACATCCTGTCATGTGATAGGATGTTGCTTCTTTGGACCTCCTATTATTGCCACTTGTCCTCATTCATATAGCCACCTTCCCACTCATTTTCTTTCCACCGCCTTTTTCACCCTTACTTCATTTCCTTCACCCCCTTTTCTTCATTCTTTGTTCCCATTTCACTTCTACCATTTTCCTTATGTCACATGGATAATTTCCATTTATCTCACCTATTTTTATGATGCCCACATCAGTCCTCCATCCAACCACTTCTAGTCATTAGCATTCCAGCATATTTTCCCTTTTGTTCACTCTACCCTCTTCATTTGTGGGCTCCAATACCACTGTTTCCCTTTATCCATCATTTCCTCCATTTCACATGTCACGTTAGCATTCCAATTTCATCTCATGGGAACTCCACTTGGTACTTTTCCACTATGGCCTCTCATGTGGTGCCCACTTTCTTAAGTCACTTTGGCTACCTTGGCTACCATTTCATTCCCAATGCAATTTCACTTTCATCCTCACCATACAACCATCTTTTCTCCATTCTTTCCTTTCATTTATTTTATTTCACATCAGATTTGATCTCCTCTTATTCGCTTCAGGCCTACATGTGTTATATTGATATCACATCTCATTCGCTAGTATCACCAACTCCACATGCCTCCACGAGATCTTCTTCAGTTGTTTCTCATTGATTGTGCCACCTCAGACCTCTGACTCTCTACATCATTTGTTACTGGTTTTCATGATGTCGTTGATGTCCTCTAGACAGTAACATTTCCAAAGGTATTGTATGTCATTCTTTTCATATTAATTTTCTTTTATATTTTTACATTTATTATGGAAACCCCAAGGATGGTGTCATACACTTAGTTGGAGGGGAGTGGATGTGCCAAGTCATAATTACCCTCTTGTCATAAACAAATTACTTGTTATGATAACTATATTGTTTGTTTCTATGGAGTCCATATTATGTGAAGTACACTAGCCTTGATATCTCACCAAACAAACTTCATTTCATTCTTGCTAATATTTTCATTTTGCTTCTTGTTAATCATCATCACCATGGGTAGTATCCATAAGCGTTAGGAACCAACAAATATGCAACATGTGAAAGCTGACTTTATAGTATATCAAGTCTTTGAAAATGCAGGATGACATGTTTTCTTTACATGGTTATGTGGGTATAATGATGTAGTCACCTTTTATTTTTCTATGGCCTTTAGTAGTAATAGTAATTCCATAGAAGTGATGGGGCTTTCTTTGCTAGTTACTCCAAAAATTATAGCTGAGGTAATATGGCTACCTAAGATGGGAGAGGCGTATTTTCCATCAATTGTGAATAGCGCCACCGAGCTTCAACTACATTCTCAATGGTTCTTGAGACAAGGTAAAGTGTTGTAGATGACTCCTAAGCAGGTCACCTTACAGTCTTCACTTCTTGAGCATTGGGCCATCATAGCCAAGATTATAACCTAGTATATTATGGGAGAAGGAAGGTATGCTTACATTTTTTCCCATCATTTTGGGTTGCTCTATCATTTATGCCATAATGATTTTGTTAATCTCCCACATTATATCTTTAATTCAATCAAGAGGATGAATCTAGACATGCAAAAAGGGAATTGTAACTCTGTAGCACACCATGGGTTGATAAAGTTGATTTTTATGAGGGTTTAGCTTAGTTTGTGCCTTTGATTAGTTGGGTCATATTCTCAAAAGAAGAAAACCCCTCTAAGTATTTGGCTCTAGAAATTGAGCCTATGGCTCATGGAGCCGAGGATAATAGTGATAATTCTAAAAATCTAGATGATGACTCTCAAAACCCTACCAATGAAAACCTAGGGGAGCTAGATTAGGATACAAAAATTTGTGGGCATGAAAGTCTTAGTGAGGAATTTGAGGGTTTACAACCAAAAAATTCAATACGGGGTAGTAGTGATAAGAAGATTAAATTAAGGGTTCATATTAGGAAGGTTAAAAATATTGTTGGTGTTAGTACTCCACTTGTGTTGACCCCTTATAACAACATATTTAAAAGGAAGTATGAGGAAGCAACCTCTAGTTTGCAATAATTAGCTAGTATTGTTTGCACTATAAATCAAAACCTTGAAGTTGAAATTGGGGCTACCAATCTCTTGAAAGGGAGAGATAGGCAAGGTCATGAACAATGATGAAAAAATAAAAAACATAACAAGGTAGGGTATAACCAAGCATAAATCCCCTAAAGAGCAAGAATAGTTAGATAACCAAGAAGAGGAGATATCTGCTAGTCCTCACAACCAACATGAAGAGGGAAACATGAGTAATCCAAAAAACATTTCTATTGAGATACCTTTATAGGAACTATGACTTTTAGGAGGTCAACATCAAGGTACACATTTGGAACAACCACTTTACCCATATCCAACCTAATCCATTGCACAAGGGAATGCTTAGAAACCTCTTCCCAAGCCAATGCTTGAATAGGGTCCATCTAATTACTAACATAATATCATCTCTAATGGCATATTTTTGATCGACAATGCCATCCTCTGACCCAAGACCTTGGAAAATTTCTTGGCCATCATACTTGTTATTTGTAGAGGGTTTTAATTGGTCCAATATGTCTTGGTATAGGGGTCATTTCTTGGACTTAGAACCAGAGGGTTGAAATTTTGGGGGTGCCATTGTAGTTGCAAGATGACATGGGCTAGGGTTTCCCTAAGTGCAACTAGGGTTTAAACTTGACATAGAAAAGCACAACAAATTCAAAGCAATTGAAACGCTATTTGCAAACTGATGGGTTAAATTCTATCATCAATTTTAGCTTAAATTGACCTAGTTTTTTTATCAATTTCAAGCTTACCTTTTTTCCCTTTTTCCCTTAAGTTTCCATAATAATTTTAAACAATTGAAGTAAATTAATACAAGCTGAAGGATACAAAACATTTGCTAATTAATCGATCATGAGTACTAATTTCAGTGGGTATTGTGAATAGGGGTTTTTGGAGGTTGAAGGAATGAGTAATGAAGACTTCCTAGAGGATCTCGTGATCTTTCTAGTTATTTTCTTTTAGTTTTTGTTTAGTCGATGGTCTGGTAATTAGGTTATATAATCAGTTTTGGAGCATTTAGAAAATAGTAGGTCATAGGCCACTTCACTATTTTCCAAACCGATCTATTATTTTTGGTCATAAACTTCCAAATGGTAGACATATCTACTTTTAATATAATTTTTTTTAATTGAACATATATATGCTCTCTCTAGCATGGAAACAATCTTGAAGCAAAATTTAATATAAGAAAAAGACTATTGAAGTGTTGAATCTGCATACTATGTAAACATCCTCCTCCATTTAGCTGGTTGGGAGAAAGGGCCCACTCCTTATCCAACATTTGGATTTCTTTTTCTATTTTTATGTGCGAGGTATAATTTATGTTTTCTTATTGATTTCATATGTTTGTGATTTAATTGAGTTTAGTAATTCTATATGTGAATTAATTGAATTGATTTTAATCAACATGGTTTTATTTATTAAAGTGTGAATTAAGTTCTCTTTGGAAAAGACTAATTTAATGTGTGGAATGAGTATAGATTGTAGGGACAATGCATACATATTAATTTGCATTTTTTTTTTAGAACACTAGAATAACCTGCACAACTTTACCATATCTTGTCGCCAGGACACTACAAAACCTATCGCCCTGTTACTGCAACACCTGTTGCTTGAATTTTTTTAATACACCTTTAGCATTACATCCTTTCTATCACTATTGTTAATGTTTGAAAGGATTGTGTAAATCTAAGACATTGATTTCAATTATTTAAATGAGCATTCAAAGGTGTGTGTGTGTCAATTTAGAATAAGGAAGTAATAATTAAAAATAATATTTTATTAAAGTTGTAGATTAAAGGTGTGTTTAGATTTAATTCCTTGATTAAGAATTTTTTTTATTTAATACCCAAATGCATTCATCCCCACTTGATTTACTAGTTTCATCCCCTAGGTAAATAGCCCCAATACCTTTCGTCAGTTTACATTCACTAGAGTGACACATAGGAATAAATTGAGGTAAAGTCATACCAATTGGATTCATAGAATTGTTCAACAAGATTATAAGAGGAAAAAGTGTACCCCATTTATAGTCCACAATTTTTCCCTACACAAATGTCAAACCTTAAAAGATGCCCAATTTGCACTTTGAGATAGAAAACTAGCATTGTATGTAAATTCGATGCAAATTCAGCACATGAAGAAAAAAATTTTACTTGCAAGTTTTTGAAGCTTGAAAACCCTAATTCTAAATGTGAAGAGCTCGAGAAACATTGCTACAAATCTCCATATGCTTTAAAAATCTTTGGTGAATTGAATTATGCTTTCATTCCTACTTTTATGGAGAGAAACCCTTTAATTTGACCGTTGAACATCACGTCTACCATTATTGTTCACTCACATCAACCAAAACAGCTCCATCAACTTTGTTAACAATTTTTAATAATATTTGTTGATCTTCTAGTGTGTTGGATCAATGGATGGCTCAAATGGAGTTGCAAAAGTTTGAAATTTTGAATTTTGTTGACTTCAACATCTAACTAATATGAGTTTTCCATGTGGAAACATTTCCCTGTTGTCACTACGAGCTCCACCTCACCTTACAAGCCTTGAGAATGTCCACATATCACTAGCCCACTATCTCACATGGGTCTACTAGGATAGTGATTGATGGCCATGGGCTGGCAGGCAACGCCCCAGATCAAACCAATAGAATCCAACTTGTGCACTATTTAACCTTCCAAGCCTATGCCCATGTGTTTATCACCTTTATCTGATGGAAGGATGTGATTAAAACATCATGATTTCCTTTCAACCATGTTCGCCATAGGTCCCTTTAGTATCTTGACCTTTAATGTGTCTAAATTCATTGTGAAATATTTGATTAAATATTTCATTTCTTTAATAGTCTTTTGAATGCTCTAGATGAAGCCACATGGTGGTCACCCACTATTCCTTGCAGTATCAATATCTTCAATATATTCCTCATGGGTTGGTGTGGAATGGTTGATATTTAATCATTCAAGGAAATTTGAGCCCTTAGATATTGGGCCCACCATCACCATTGCCTTAGAAGATATCATAAACCAACAAAGAGATGAGACAAGTGGCACATGCCAACTATCCCATTGAGCTTTTTGTGAGATTATTTTAATAGAATAGGTTGGCGAGTAATGACTGAGATTTAATCTATTGGACCAGGCCACTTCTTTAAGCACCTTTTATTGCACGTGCTTCAAGTTACAATTTTAAAATGGAAATCCCTAGGTCAACAAAATGTTAGACTTAGGAATTTTGATTAAAATATTTTAACCACTACCTAAAGCATAAATAAAAACATTAGAAAAATTTCCTCACTCAAACTTAGGACATAGGAAAAATATTTAAAAGTGCATGTGACCAATTTTTTCTAGGAAGATGGGGCCAACAATGTTAATGACTTAAGTCATGACTTAAGTGACTAGAAAAGTGGATGCAAGTCAATGAAAAATTATAACGATACTAGGGATTTTGCATAAATGAGGGTTTTGGGAGGGTTTTAACCCTAAGATTGAACCCTAATGACTAGAAAAAAACCCTAACATTCAAAGAACTAAAAGATAACAATTTTTTTGAAATAAAATACTAGAACCAGTAAAATTTTGAAAGTCCCATCATATATTACTTTTATATCATCTATGACTTAAACAATCTCAATTAGGTTGGCCTAAATGAAACAATGCACCTAAAATATGTAACACCGAAATAGGTCAACACCAAACACCTCCATGATGGAAAGAAGTGATAGAAAACCACACCAAAGGTTAACTGGGACCCAAATCCACATCACCATGATACTAAACACATTCACAATCCATGAGGTACCTCTGCAAATAATGCTAGCACGCCAAGTTAGCCGAACCCAAACCAACACTATAAGCAACCACATACACGCTTCTTTGGGTCATGTGGACCACACAACACTTAATCACATCCACAAAATATCTCAAAATATTCCATATTCATCAAAATATTCTACAACTCCATGACAACCAATTGAAACTGAGAACACCATCATTTTGTGCAACTAGACATACTGCCATAGAACACAACTTACTAGCCAACCTTACGGAACACCTCAACACCTAAAACCTCAAGGGAAGGAAGTTACAAACAATATAATCTTGTTCCCAAATTTGAAAGACAAGAAACCATATTGTAGAGAAATACAGAGCAATCTCATTTCTCTCAGACAACCTTCTACCCAGACAAACAAACTATCAAACACAACTTTCACTATAGAACTATTTAAAACCTAAAAATCTAGATATAGGCCCTCTAAAAACCTTTGATCATCATATCCAAAGTGGACAAGCATATCTTCAACCATGAATAAATGTGGAGCACAACATTGCACACGCCTCTATCACATTGATCACTCTTTTATTCAAATTTTCTCAAAAGCACTTGGAAACCAAGTGAACCAATTGCAACTACAACACTTACTCATTCCATACATCAATGAAAACACTGATGACAACACCACAACATATTCATGCTTTCTAATAGACCTTGCAGCTATAATGTAGGTTGGCAACAATGACAACACCAACAACATTGTCTTGACATCAATGACAACACCCAAACAAATCAAGTTTCCAACAATATCCCCATCTATCATTGATGGAAACACCAACTCTTTAAATCAATGATGAAAGTAACTTTGCATCAAGCAACACACCCCCTGATTAGGACATCTTTCACTCTTCATACTCTCATTCTCTTGATCCTAAACACTTTCTCTCCCTATGGTTTTTACGCCATATTCTCTTCTATGCTATGGTTTTTTAACCAACTCTCTCCCAAATGAATCTATCTCTCTCTTGCAATAATCCTTTGAACTATGGCTTTTCAAACACCATTGATCAGCCAACTCTCTTTCTTGCATACTTCACATTTTCATTGTTCTTTCTCTCTTTTTTTTATCATACTCTTTCACTTTCCCCTTTTAACAACATTCAAAGGGAGACACTTGCACCTTTCACACATCATCTGCATATAATTTTTCTTTCTTTCTTTTTTCTTTTGACATCTGCATACACCATTTTGACATCACTTGCAACACCAACAAGAAACTGCAATCTCACTTTACTGCACTCTCCCCCCTTAGGGGCACAAAATATGCTCCATTTGACTACACCAACTAAAAACACTACTACCTACTCCCCTTAAGAGGTAGCCTTCAACATCAGTCCAGGACCAAGAAAGTATATTGAATTCTCACCTAGACAAATGCACTAGCTTATGCATCTACTTGAAAGAGGGAGGGGTAATAACCCCTAAATTTTGTTGGAGATACTCAAATGTATCTTTTGGAAGAGCCTTGGTGAAAATATCTACAACTTGGTATTTTATAGGAACATACTCCAACTTCACCTCATTCTCTACAACCTTCTCTCTTAGAAAGTGATACCAAATAGAGATGTGTTTTGTTCTTGAATTCATTATTGAGTTCTTTGAGATATTAATAGCACTTGTATTATCACATAAGATAGAAATAGGTTCATCATATGATACTCTAATATCCTTCAACATTTGCTTTATCTGCAAAACCTGTGTGAAGCATGATGTTGTTGCAATATATTTTACCTCTATGGTAGATAATGATATTTAATCATTCTTCTTACTTAACCAAGAAACCAATCTACTTTGAAGAAAGAAAGCACCACCACTTTTACTTCTTTTATCATTTATACAACCAACCCAATTTGAATTTGTATATGCATTCAAGGAGGAGTTAGTATCCCTAGGATACCACATACTATAGTTTGGAGTGCCCTTCAAGTATCTAAATATCCTCTTTACTATTGCAACATGAGATTCTCTATGATCTTCTTGAAATCTAGCCACAAGATAGACTAAATGCATGATATTTGGTCTAGTAGCAGTTAAATAGAGTAGTCCACCAATCATTGATCTATATTTTCTCTAATCATCCTAAGGAAATTCATCATTTTTTCTCACTTACAACTAGTAACCATGGGAGTACACACTAGTTTAGAATCCTACATTCCAAACTTCTTCAACATTTCCTTGACATATTTTGACTGTGAGATGAAAATACATATTTTCTAATTGACTGATTTGTAATCCAAGGAAGAAATTAATCTCCCCGCACATTGAGATCTCAAACTCTTTGTGCATTTCCTTTGAAAACTTCTTGTGCATTCCTTCATTTACTCTAAAGATAATTCCATCCACATACACTAGCATAATCATTATTTTTTCTCCTTCAACCTTGAAGTAAAAGTTTCTATTTGCAGTACGTTTCTTGAATCCTTGACGCAACAATTACTTATCTAACCTTGCATAACAAGTTCTAGGAGCTTGTTTGAGTCCATACAATACCTTCTTCAATCTAAAGACCATATCAAGATCATTTGATAACTAAAATCATTATGGTTTTTCAATGTACACCTCTTCTTCCAACGCACCATTTAAGAATGCAGAATTTACATCCATTTGACATACTTTGAAGTCTTTATGTGTTGCAAAAGATAAAAACATTCTAATGGATTCCATCCTTGCCACCAGAGAAAATGTCTCCTCAAAATTTATTCCTTTAACTTTTGAGTAACCCTTACACATAAGTCTAGCCTTGTTTTTGATAAATTTTGCATCCTCATTCAATTTGTTCCTAAAAACCCTTTTAGTTCCTATCACATTCTTATTTGTTGGTCTTGGGACCAATTCCCAAGTGGTGTAGCCATAGAAGGAGGGTCCTCAAAGAGAAAAGTCTAGACCGTGCAACAAGATTTACACAATAGAAGCAACACGGAATATGGAGGCAAATGAAAATTCAAACATTCTTATTATCAGAAACTTCATTTACAAATAGCTAGCAACATCCGGGTTTATAGATTGGGCTCACAAGCCTGACATAACATGTTCGACATACAATATTCCAATATGCTCCTTAATTAAGCTAAAATCTAACATCTCAAATCTAATATTCATCCCACTACCTTTCTAATGATCTATTACAATGATTTATATCACATCTTGAGGTCTTGAATCATATGTGTCGGCCAAAGATTATTATAATCTCCAATGAAAGAAAATGTAACGTGTGCATGAATAGGTTTGCCTAAAAATTGAATTTCTCCTCAACAGGTGCATAGGATGAAGTGTGGACCTATAATTAATTTCAGGGACACTCCATGGAACAATTTGAATCACACTATCAAGATCCGCAAGTTGCAAGAAAGATCCACAAGCGATCAAACCAGTCGTTAGGCTTGAAAATTATTTCAGTGCCGGTCCAAGAAACTGTCACTAAATCCAAAAGTGATAACTTTCCAGAAAAAGATCCAATCACACTCAAATATTGGAAGAAGGAAAATGAAGACGTCCACAATGAAAACCTAAATATGTGAGGTTTGGTGAGAAAATATGATGAATCCACCAACTTGAACTGAACAAGAACAAAAACTAAAAGAAAATATTTTTGGTTGATGCAAGATTGCCAAGGACCAAGGATGCTCCAACATTAGACATCTAGGGTTATTTGAAAAGTGATTCCCTCACTTTTTTGGGGATAAAGGGAAACCAATACGGTCTACTCAGCGTAAGGAATCCAAGAATAATACTCCATTGGTCTTCCTTTCCACTTCACAAGATATTCTTTATACTATCTTCTATGTGTTTTCCTCCCATCTCTAATATCTAAAATATCTTCAATCTTATCTGATTGTTGTTTAGGAAACTGATTCTCCAGTCTTGCTTTACTGTCTTCACTAAATTCTACTTCATGGTACTGATGTAGATCTACAATGTTGAATACAAGTGATATACCCATGTCATTGGGTAACTCCACTTCATATGCATTTCCTAATTCAAATTTCTTAAAAATCCTATAGGGTCCAAACTTCCTCATCTTTAGCTTATTGTATGTGCCAACTAGAAATCTTTCCTTCCTCAAATATACCATCACTTCATCTCCAACTTTTAACTCCTTATGTATCCTCTTTTCATTTGCTTCCTCCTTATACTTCTGGTTGATGTCTTCCAATTGTTGTTTTACTTGAGTATGCACTTTCTCCATATGTTCTACAAATTCTTTTGCTTTTGCACTCCTTTTATCTTCCATATTGATGTCTCTCAACTCTGATATACCTCTAGGATGAACTCCAATAACAATCTCAAAAGGTGTCTTTTTGGTACTCCTGTTCACTGAATTATTGTAAGCAAACTCTGCTTGTGCAAGGACTAAGTCCCAACTTCCGGTCTTCTCTCCAACCAAACATCTCAGCAAATTCCCCAAACTCCTATTTACTACCTTTGTATTTCCATCAGTCTGTGGATGAAAAGTAGAATTAAACTTCAAATCTATCTTTAACTTCTTCCAAAGTGTCCTCCAAAATTAACCAACAAACTTTGTATCTCTATCTGAAACAATAGTCCTAGGTAATCCATGCGATCTAACCACTTCCTTGAAAAATAAGCTGCTACATGTACTTCATCTATTGTCTTCTTACAAGGTATGAAATGTTCCATTTTAGAAAAACTATCCACCATCACAAATATAGAATCATTACCTCTTTGTGTCTTTGAAAAACCAAGTATGAAATCCATGTTGATATCCTCCCAAGGTCTCTTTGTAACTGTCAAAGGCTTATACAATCCAACATTCTGACTACTCCCTTTTGCTACTTGACAAACTCTGCAACTCTGCACAAATTTCATAACATCCTTATGAATATGTGGCCAAAAGTAATTCTCACTTACCAATGCTACTGTCTTATCAATTCCAAAGTGTCCTAACAATCCTCCACTATGTTTTTCTTTCACCAAGTTATCCCTCATTGAACTTTAGGGTATACACAACTGATTTCCTCTAAATAAAATATCCTCCTGAATGAAATAATTCAACTATTGACTCCTATTCTTGAATATTGGCTCTTTACAAGCTCTCCAAGGTTCTACAAAATTTGGGTCTTTCTCATACAAGTTCTTCAATTCATCAAAGCCTAATACCTCCACTCTCATCTCTGTCAGTAAATTCCTTCTCCTACTCAAAGCATCAACAACTCTATTTGACTTTCCACTCCTATGTTTCAAAAAAAAAGTATAACTATACAAGAATTCCACCCATCTCATGTGTCTTTGATTCAACTTACCTTAACTATTCAAATATTGCAATGCTTGATGATCCATATAAAAAACAAAATCCTTAGGCAACAAGTAATGTCTCCACTTCTTCAAGGATTGAACTATGGCATAAAACTCTTGATCATACATTGAATATCTTCTCCTAGCATCATTCAATTTCTCACTGAAATAAGCTACTAGTCTTCCTTCTTGACTCAATACTGCTCCAATTGTATTTCCACTTGCATCACAATCTACTTGAAATACCTTATTAAAGTTAGGTAAAGCCAACATAGGCTGCTCAATCACCTTCTATTTCAACAACTCAAAACTCTGATCTACTCCAAATGTCCACCTAAAATCCTTCTTATCTCCTCTCATGGTTTCTATCATAGGACTGCAAATAGAATTGAAATTCCTAATGAACTTTCTGTAGAAACTAGCCAATCCATGAAATGATCTTACCTCTCCAATGCTTTCGGTGTAGTCCATTCAACAATTTCTCTTACTTTCTCAAGATCCATCTTCAATCCATCCATAGATATCATAAATCCCAGACATACCAATTCTTCCTTCATGAAACTACACTTCTTAATGTTTATCAGCAACTGCTCTTCCCTCAACCTCTGCAAAACTTGTCTTATATGCAACAAATGTTCTTCTCTAGTCATACTAAAAATCAAGATGTCATCCAAGTAAACAATCACAAACTTACCCAATAATTTCTACAATACCTCATTCATTAGCCTCATGAAAGTACTCGGTGCATTTGTTAGTCTAAAAGGCATCACCAACCACTCATACAATCCTTCATTTTTCTTGAATCTTGTTTTCCACTCATCCCCTTCTTTGATTATGATATGATGATATCCACTCTTCAAATCTATCTTTTTAAAGTATGTAGCTCCACTCAAACAATCCATAATGTCATCCATCTAGGGCAAAGGAAACGTATACTTCACTGTGATTTTGTTTATGGCTCTAGAGTTTGTACACATCCTCCATTCTTCATCCTTCTTAGCTACTAATACAATAGGTACTGCACAAGGACTTAAGCTTTCTTTTATCAAACCCTTCCTCAACAACTCTTGCGCTTTTCTATTCAACTCTTCATTCTTCGTTGATGTCATTCTGTGTGATACTTTATTAGGAAAACTAGCTCTAGGAAATAGATCCATGCAATGAATAATACTCCTCACAAGTGGTAATCCATCAGGTACAATATCTAAAATGATCTCTTCATATTTTTCCAGCATCTTCTTTATCTCCTCTATTTTTTCTTCTACATGCTTCAAGTCTTTAGCCTTCTTAGGAACCAAGGCATAGCACATGTTCTCATGTCTCAATCCATATAGAAATCTCCTTCCATCAACCAAAAAAATTCTAGCACTTGTACAAACCTCAACCCTAGGAACATCCTCCAATGGCAACAAAGTTTTCTTCGTCCCATTAGCAACAATGGTATATGTATTCTTCTTTCCATCATGAATAGCCTATCTATCATATTTCCAAGGCCTTCCCAACAAAACATGGCATACATCCATAGGCATGATATCAAAAAAAACTTCATCATGATAATTTCCTATCTTCAATTTCACCAAACATTGTTCACTTACCAGTATCTTATGTGCATCTTGAATCCATGCTATCTGATAGGGCTTCGGGTGTTTCAATATTTCCAACTTCAATTTGGTCACCATTTCTTTAGAAACTAGGTTCTTGGAGCTTCCACTATCAACAATCACTCTACAACATTTACCAACTACCTTGCATCTAGTCTAAAACAAATTCTTTGCAATGGTTCTTGCTCCATCTCACTTTGACATAATACTCATTTATTCACCAACACTTCTGTATCTTCTAGTTTATTAGATGATCTGGCATGATCCTCCTCAAAAAAGGTTTTTCTTCTATTGTTCTCTATCTTTCTACTTGTCTCTCCCTAATTACATTCAAATGCCATATGTCCTTCTCCACCATGTTTAAAATAAGTTCCCTTGAATACTCTTTTCTCCTGTCCTCTTTCATCTTTTCTATAACCCTCATTCTGGTAACCACCATATCCTCCTCTCTAGTAAGAGTTTCCATCATCTCTATGGTGTGAATTATCATTCTTACTGACCTCCTTATCCTTATTTTGATCTATAAAAAATCCTTTTCCTCCTCTAGTAAAAATTCTTCCTCTCTTAAATCTTCCACCTCTCCCTCTCTATCTCTACTCATGTCTTTTATTTAACTTCTCTTATGCTTTTAGGACATATTGATATGCCTCATCCACACTTTGCAACTTGATCAAACTTATCTCATCCTGTATAGATGGTCTCAAGTCATTTACATATCTAGCTACTTGCTCGATCTCATCCTCCGAATTTCTAGATCTGATATTTAACTTGTAGAACTCCTTAGTATACTCTGTCACACTTAACTCCTCCTGCTTCAAATTCTGCAACTTTTGGAACAAACTGATCTAATAATT